>ONZH01028783.1:0-95035 GCA_900303285.1 Rhinella marina
CCTGTGTATGAGCTTTCCTACTACCCAGGCTTGTTCATACTGGTAGTCAGTCAGGGCCTAGTTTCAGGGTTCCCTGCAGGAGGTGACCGTTTCCCTGGTTTTGGTCTGTTCCCTTCCCTCGTACGCTCGGCGTGGCTATTCCCTCCACACCAGAGCGTGACAGATATCTTCTTTGTGCCCTCACACAGTGATGTCCTAATAATTTCCCCCCATTCAGAATGATGACTCCCTGGAGTGATGCTCTCACATACTATAACGTCTCCTTAAAGGGCTCCTTTGGGGAGGGGGGTTGGCAAATCTCACTTTAGGCAGACCTCTGAAGGTAACCATACTTTGCTTCCCAGCGCTGGCTCCCCATTCCACTCACCAGCCTCGGTTGCTCTATTGCGCTCCCAGAATGTAATCTTCTATTTTGATGCTATGCTTCCCTTGCATCACGTGACTGTTTAACAAAGGAGAACAGGTCTATTGCTGGTTGCAGAGGATTCAAAACCGAAGTATACATCCTGGGGGTACAGCAAAGCAGCCAAGGCCTGGGATAAAAGGAGCAGGGAAGCAGGTAAGTATGCTACCCTTCAAGTGTAGGAATTGCCAAACCTCCCTCCCTCCAAAGGTCCACAACTCCTTTAAGTGGTCGACACACAGTGATAATCCCTTAAAGGGGTATTCCCATCATAGACAATGTGGACATATTGCTAGGATATGCCCCCATTGTCTGATAGGTGCGGGTCCCAGTGGTAGAGAACGGAGCGGGGAGAGCTGTGGCTGGAGGATCCTGGATTTCCCAGGGTTCATCCACCATCCAGCCTGTTCTGCCCTCCCATTCATTTCTATGGAGCAGATGGAAATAGCTGATCCAGCGCTTGTCTATTTTCGGTGGCCCCATTGAAATGAATGGAGGGCATCTGCGCATGCGCAGTACACCCTCCATTCATTTCCCTGCTTCATTCTTGTTGTAGGTGCGGGTCCCAGAGGTATGCCCCCATTGTCAATGATGGGACAACTCCTTTAAGTGCCCCCTCCACAAAGAGTGCAGAGTGATACTCCCTTAAGTGCCTTCCATGGAGTAATGCCACTTACTGCCTCCAATTTAAATACTCATCCACCACATATTCCCCTACCTGCTTCACTATCTATGACTAAGCACAAGCAGGTGTAATGCAGTGATGTCATCACACCTGTTGCCCTGAGCAATAAATAGCACAGCACAGAGAGCAGGACGTCTGCCCTGCCCTGTACTGTTTATGGCTCAGCTCGGCTGGTGAGCTGAACCGCTGATGGCAGAGAAATCGTGCAGCAGGGACTAGCATATGTCTTCTTCACCATTGTATTCATCTGTGTCTGCATCTTCTTGCACTCCTCTTCACCATGCTCCAGTCAATTAGCCTTAAAGGGAACCTGTCATCTCCGAAACACTCCCTGAACTAGAGTAAGCGGTGTATAGTGTAAGTGATGCTGAATCCGAATATGCAAGTTTTATCTTCATACTCACTTCCATTCCGACGCTGTGCTCCTACAAACCTGCAGTAAAATGCATTGAGAGGACTCTTCTTTGAGTCTTCTCCATTATGTGAGTGAGCACTGGAGTCAACTGAGTGCATTTTACTGCAGGTTTGTGGGAGCACAGCGTCGGAATGGAAGTGAGTATGAAGATAAAACTTAGATATTCGGATTCAGCATCACTTACACTATACAATGCTTACTCTAGTTCAGGGGGGGTTTCGGAGATGACAGGTTTCCTTTAAGTCCAAAGAAAGGAGTGGCACTCGCGGTATAGATGCAAAAATCTTCTTCTTTATTGTCACATAAGTATCATTGTCTGCGTGCACCGCACAGCCACTTATAACAGAGTGCTGACTGTTCTTTTTTGTATAGGTTTCCTTTAAGGATGCTGCTCTCTCCCGGTTCTCTTCCTATCTCTCTGGCCGCTCATTCAGCGTATCATTCACTGGCTTCACTTCTCCTCCTCTTCCTCTTGATGTTGGCGTTCCTCAGGGTTGAGTCCTGGGTCATCTACTCTTCCCCCCCATTGGACAGACTATCAGTAGATTTGGCTTGCAGTACCATCTCTATGCTGATGACACCCAACTATACACTTCATCCCCTGACATCACCCCTGCTTTACTCCAAAACACCAACCAGTTGCAACCAGTTTTTTTTGTACACCCTGGGGTGTTGGTTGTGTGTTATAAACGTGGTAGACAGCCATGTGTTATAGCATGATCGACCTGTCCCTACCCCTTATTTAGGCTAGTAATGTTTATTTACTTTTATTATTCTGTGTGTTATTTGTTTGTGTTATCATATATTTAATCACACTTAGTAAATATATTTATTCACTTAGCCTGCATAAGCTTATTAATTCTCAAATCTTTTGAATTCACGTTATGTTACACTTGATGTCAGAAGAGTGGGATTTGAGCAAATCAATATGCTTATCGTTGATAGGGTATTATATAGAGAGAGGGTAGTTTGGACCCACCACTCCGAATGGGAACTCAAGCATTCGTGGGAATTAATAATCTGCAGGCAGATTATTAGGGTTGTACATGTTGTGCGAATCTTCTATGAGCTGGGAGTGGAGCTGTAGTAGGCTTGGTAGAATCTAGCAACGTTCTTTTCAAAATTGTAGAACGGAGCAAATTTGAATGAAAATCTGTAAGACTCTGTGAAGTTAGAGCTTTAAGATTGTGGATATCAGAGCTCCTGTGATGTTGAAGGGAGTTGTGATGAGTTAGAAAACAGAATAGTGTCAAGATGTTAATTTATGGCACCAGCAAGAGAGAAAGTGTTTACACTGATCAGAACAGCACTTGTGTTTTTTTGGTACCATAAATGCTGTGTGTGTTTGTAAAAGTCTATGTCCATAGCGTTAGAGATTTGCTTGTTTTTTGACAGTAAGTGTGATACATCATGGACTGTGTATCAGTTAATAATTAGAGATGAGCGAGTAGTGAAATATTCGAAAGTTCGAAATTCGATTCGAACAGACCGCGAAATTCGACTATTCGACCGAATATCGAATCCCATTAAAGTCTATGGGAAAAATATGCTCACCACTTGGAAATCTCAATTCGACCACTTGGAGGTCACCAAGTCCACCCTGAAACCTCAGAAAAGGATGCCAACACTGCTGGAATGCAACTGGGACAGCAGGGGAAGCATGTCTGGGTGCATATAACGTGCCCAAGTCGCACTATTACGCCACTATCACAGCCTCTCAACAATACACTCCAAACACAATCTAACCTCTCTGTAAAGTGAGACCATACAAGGAAACTTTCTTTCCTCTACATTGCCATGGACCCCAAGCCAAACTAGACAAAAAAGAAGATAAAATTCTGCACCCCTTAAAATCACGTTGCCTATGACAACCACAGATGGCATAGGCAAGAGGGAAAGCAAATAGACCCCACCCCTAATTGTCATTGTGTGTGTGTGTGACATGTGGTCAGACATGTCTTCTTTAAAATGTAAAAACAGCTCAAACACATGCAGAAGCCTTAAAATGCCCAAATTGTTGGTGCTTGAGATGTCAGTGACCCGACCTGGCCCAGTGTCATGTCTAGCAGCGTAAAGCAGTGGGGATGTTGAGGGATGCGTAGGACCGCAAAAAGGCAGGAAGAGGCCGTGGGCTGGCCAGAGGGCTCATGGAAAATTTTGTGGAGGCCCAAGAGGTGAGACGTCTTAAAAATTATGTGGAGGCTAAAGAGGTGAGACCTCTTAAACATTTTGTGGAGGCCCAAGAGGTGAGACCTGTTAAAAATTATGTGGAGGCCAAAGAGGTGAGACCTGTTAAAAATTAATGTGGAGGCCCAAGAGGTGAGACCTCTTAAACATTTTGTGGAGGCCCAGAGGTGAGAACCTTCTTAAAAAATTTTGTGGAGCCCAAGAGGTGAGACCTCTTAAACATTTTTGTGAGGCCCAGAGGAGAGAACGTATTAAAAATTATGTGGAGGCCCAAGAGGTGAGACCTCTTAAAATTTTGTGGAGGCCCAAGAGGTGAGACCTCTTAAAAATTATGTGGAGGCCCAAGAGGTGAGACCTCTTAAACATTTTGTGGAGGCCCAAGAGGTGAGACGTATTAAAAATTATGTGGAGGCCCAAGAGGTGAGACCTCTTAAACATTTTGTGGAGGCCCAAGAGGTGAGACCTCTTAAACATTTTGTGGAGGCCCAAGAGGTGAGACCTTCTTAAAAATTATGTGGGAGGCCCAAGAGGTGAGACCTCTTAAACATTTTGTGGAGGCCCAAGAGGTGAGACCTCTTAAAAATTATGTGGAGGCCCAAGAGGTGAGACCTCTTAAACATTTTGTGGCAGGCCCAAGAGGTGACACCTCTTAAAAATTTTGTGGAGGCCCAAGAGGTGAGACCGTATTAAAAAATTATGTGGAGGCCCAAGGGGTGAGACCTCTTAAACATTTTGTGGAGGCCCCAAGAGGTGAGACCTCTTAAAAATTATGTGGAGGCCCAAGAGGTGAGACCTCTTAAACATTTTGTGGAGGCCCAAGAGGTGAGACCTGTTAAAATTTTGTGGAGGCCCAAGAGGTGAGACCTCTTAAAAATTTTGTGGAGGCCCAAGAGGTGAGACGTGTTAAAAATTATGTGGAGGCCCAAGAGGTGAGACGTGTTAAAAATTATGTGGAGGCCCAAGAGGTGAGACGTGTTAAAAATTATGTGGAGGCCCAAGAGGTGAGACCTGTTAAACATTTTGTGGAGGCCCAAGAGGTGAGACGTATTAAAAATTATGTGGAGGCCCAAGAGGTGAGACCTGTTAAAAATTATGTGGAGGCCCAAGAGGTGAGACCTGTTAAAAATTATGTGGAGGCCCAAGAGGTGAGACGTGTTAAAAATTATGTGGAGGCCCAAGAGGTGAGACGTGTTAAAAATTATGTGGAGGCCCAAGAGGTGAGACCTGTTAAAAATTATGTGGAGGCCCAAGAGGTGAGACCTCTTAAACATTTTGTGGAGGCCCAAGAGGTGAGACGTATTAAAAATTATGTGGAGGCCCAAGAGGTGACACCTCTTAAACATTTTGTGGAGGCCCAAGAGGTGAGACCTGTTAAAAATTTTGTGGAGGCCCAAGAGGTGAGACGTGTTAAAAATTATGTGGAGGCCCAAGAGGTGAGACGTGTTAAAAATTTTGTGGAGGCCCAAGAGGTGAGACGTGTTAAAAATTATGTGGAGGCCCAAGAGGTGAGACGTGTTAAAAATTATGTGGAGGCCCAAGAGGTGAGACCTCTTAAAAATTATGTGGAGGCCCAAGAGGTGAGACCTGTTAAACATTTTGTGGAGGCCCAAGAGGTGAGACGTATTAAAAATTATGTGGAGGCCCAAGAGGTGAGACCTCTTAAACATTTTGTGCAGGCCCAAGAGGTGAGACCTCTTAAAAATTATGTGTTGGCCCAAGAGGTGAGACCTGTTAAAAATTTTGTGGAGGCCCAAGAGGTGAGCCATAAATATATAAATTTTTCTTATTTACGGAGCAATTCTACGGCGGTTAAGGAGGAGGAGGTGGAGGAGGAAATGGCACTTCATACAGATGGCACTTCACTTTTGGCTGCTTTCCACTGTTGGAGAAGCAAAGTCCGGGTCAATCCACTTGCTGTTCATTTTGATTAGCGTCAGCCTGTCGGCACTGTCGGTTGACAGGCGGCTGCGCTTATCGGTTATAATGCCCCCGGCTGCGCTGAACACCCTTTCTGATAGCACGCTGGCGGCAGGGCAGGCAAGCACCTCCAAGGCGTACAGGGACAGTTCCAGCCACGTGTCCAACTTGGAGACCCAGTAAGTGTAGGACGCCGAGGGATCGGGGAGGACAGGGTTACGGTCTGCCAGGTACTCCCGCAACATCCTCCGATACTTGTCCCTCCTGCTGATAGCGGGCCCCGCAGTGATGGAAGTTGCACGAGGGGGTGCCATGAACGTGTCCCACACCTTGGAGAGTGTTCCCCTGGTGGCTGTGGGCCTGATCGATGTTGATGGACTCTGGGAGACCCTCTCCTCTCTGCCGCCAGCGATGGTGGGTGGGAAAATCTCCATCATGTTCTGCACGAGTTCCCTCTGGTATTCCAGCAATCGATTCGTCCTCTCCTCTACCGGAATAAAAGAGGAGACGTTATCTTTATACCGGGGGTCCAGGAGTGCGAAGACCCAGTACAGTTTGTTCTCCACTATCCGGACAACACGTGTGTCCCGGGAAAAGCAGCCCAGCATGAAGTCAGCCATGTGTGCCAGACTCTGAATAGGCATGACGTCACTGCCCCCACCAGAAGGATCACTTGCCATTTCCTCCTCTTCCTCTTCCGCCTCCTCTCCGCCCCATCCGCGCTGAACCAATGGGACGCACACAGCCTGACTGCTACCCTCGCCGCCAGCATCCTCCTCCTCTTCCACAGCCACCTCCACGTCGTCCTCCTCCTCATCCTCCTCCTACTGCAACTGCCACCGTGAAGCAGACAAAAGTGTGGTCTGACTGTGTAGCTCCGTTGCGTCTCCTCCTACCCCCGTCTCCTCTGCGTGCAATGCGTTCTCCCTTATTGCGATGAGCGATTCTTTAAGGACGCATAGGAGCGGGATGGTTACGCTCACTATAGCGTCCTCGCTGCTGACCTTCTTGGTGGACTCCTCAAAGATACGCAGTACATCGCATATGTCTGCCATCCATGGCCACTCGTGGTTGGCAAACTGAGGTAGCTGAGTTGGAGGCACGCGTAAATTCATAATCTGGTACTCCATCAATGCTCTCTGCTGCTCACACACCCTGGCCAACATGGAATAGGTGGAATTCCAGCGAGTCGGCAGGTCGCACAACAGCCAATGTTCAGGCAAATGGAGGCGTTGCTGGAGTTTTTTTAAGCTAGCAGCAGCTACAGTTGACTTCCGAAAGTGAGCGCACAAGCGCCGCACTTTCACCAGTAGCTCTGCCAGGTTGGGGTAAGTCTTTAGAAATTTTTGGACTACCAGATTAAAAACGTGGGCCAGGCATGGTACGTGATTGAGTTCGGCAAGCTCCAGAGCCGCCACCAGGTTACGGCCGTTATCGCACACGACCATGCCTGGTCCTAGCTGCAGCGGCGACAGCCACATCTCCGTCTGCTGCAATATGGCGTCCCTCACTTCTGGGGCGCTGTGCTTCCTGTCGCCCAAGCTGATGAGCTTAAGCACCGCCTGCTGACGTCTCCCCGCGCCAGTGCTGCAACGCTTCCAGCTAGCGGCTGAGGGCGATGTTAAGGCAGAGGAGGAGGAGGAGGAAGAGGAGGGGGGTGTATCAGAACCCATGCTGGCAATCTTGGGCGGGGGTGGTAGGTAGGCCGTCTCTGTTTGCGACCCCGTCCCCGTTTCCACAACATTCACCCAGTGTGCCGTCAACGAGTCGGTGGTCAAGTGGACCTTTGCGCTGACTGCGTACCTCAGGGCCCGCCTGATGTTACGCGACACGTGCTGGTGCAGGGCGGGGACGGCACTCCGGGAAAAGTAGTGGCGGCTGGGGACGGAATAGCGAGGTGCGGCAGCCGCCATCAGGTCGCGGAAGGCCTGCGTCTCCACAAGCCTAAACGGCAACATCTCCAGGGCCAGCAGTTTGGAGATGTGGCAGTTTAAGGCTTGGGCTTGGGGGTGACTCGAGGCGTACTTCCGCCTGCGGTCGAACGCCTGCGAGATGGACAGTTGTTGGGACGAGGAGTGTGAAGGTGCAGGCGAAGAGGCGGGGGAAGGGGAGGCTGAAGGAGAAGGCCCCAAAGTAGCAGAGGCAGATGTGGAGGTGTCCTGGCTGGAGGTCTGGACCGCAGTGGCAGCACACAACAAAGGGGAAGAGGCAGTGGCAGCAAGACCGGGCGCAGGTTGTATTGCGTTTGCTCTCTCCCACTCAGCCCAGTGCTTGACTTCCAAGTGACGCCACATGCCTGAGGTGGTCAGATTGCTCTTCTCAGAGCCCCTACTCAGTTTTGAGTGGCAGAGTGTGCAAACCGCGCTCAGTTTGTCATCCGCACAAACATTAAAAAATCTCCACACCACAGAAGTACGAGGCCTCGATGGGGGAGCTTCGTGCGACTGCCCGCTGCCGGGAACAGCTTCGGCCCTGCTGGCTGTGGCCTCACTTCTCTGTCTGGACATCCCTCTGCCTGTGGACATCCTGCCTGGACATCCCTCTGCCTGTGGACATCCCTCTGCCTCTGGACATCCCTCTGCCTCTTGCTGCCTTTTTCGGTGCTGCGCAGACCACCACCTCTCCACTGCTTTCCTCGCTGGACATCACCCCTGGCCAAGTGGGGTCGGTCATTTCGTCATCCACCACCTCCTCTTCCACTTCCTCACTCTGCTCCTCCTGCTGCCCACTGGACATTCCAACAGCCTCCCTTGATGGCAACTGCGTCTCATCATCATCATCGCTCATGATAACAGATGCTGGCTCAGGCTCCACATCAGCAGGAGATGGCGAAAACTCAAGTGTTTGGGCATCACTACAAACAAATTCCTCTGCTAGTTCCTGGGATTCTTCCGGCACATCTGAAAAAGGACCCGAAAAGAGCTCCTGGGAGGGGTCAATGGTGGGATGACTCTGTTGGCCAGGTGTGGAGGAAGGAGGGTCAGAGTGAGACTGTGTGGATGACTGGCTGGTGGACAACTGTGTGGAAGCGCTATCGGCTATCCATTGCACCACCTGTTCAACCTGCTCAGGCCTCAACAGCGGTGTAACCCGCCCCCTGCTTAACTGTCCCATAAAGGCAGGGATTCTGGATGAGCGGGATCCTGGCTGACCCTCACCAGCACGCATTGTATCCCCACTGGCTTCAACAAGGCCCCCAACAGCATTTCCGCGCCCCCGTCCTCGTCCACGTCCTATTCCGCTAGCCCCCCTCCGCATTTTATTTTTTTTTGGTTACAATATTTTGCCTTCACAGCCGTGAAATTAGTTTGCAAGAGAACGCACAGTACAGTTGCCAATTATAAGGCCTATATATATTTTATAGTTCAAGGTACACAGCCGTGTACTAACTTTTCAGACGGTGGGTATTTACACCAGGTATTTAAATTAGTTTGCAAGAGAACGCACTGTACAGTTGCCAATTATAAGGCCTATATATATTTTATAGTTCAAGGTACACAGCCGTGTACTAACTTTTCAGACGGTGGGTATTAACACCAGGTATTTAAATTAGTTTGCAAGAGAACGCACAGTACAGTTGCCACTTATAAGGCCTATATATTTTATAGTTCAAGGTACACAGCCGTGTACTAACTTTTCAGACGGTGGGTATTTATACCAGGTATTTAAATTGGTTTGCAAGAGAACGCACAGTACAGTTGCAAATTATAAGGCCTATATATATTTTATAGTTCAAGGTACACAGCCGTGTACTAACTTTTCAGACGGTGGGTATTTACACCAGGTATTTAAATTAGTTTGCAAGAGAACGCACAGTACAGTTGCCAATTATAAGGCCTATATATTTTATAGTTCAAGGTACACAGCCGTGTACTAACTTTTCAGACGGTGGGTATTTACACCAGGTGTTTAAATTAGTTTGCAAGAGAACGCACTGCACAGTTGCCAATTATAAGGCCTATATATTTTATAGTTCAAGGTACACAGCAGTAGTGCCAAATATAGTTTGGTATGTAGCAGAGCACCTAATACACCACTAATGCCTCTCTCTGTCCCTACTCCAGCAGCTATCCCTGAATACGGCAGCCGTTCTCTGTAAAGTGTATATTGTAGTAAAGCTATCACTGTACTGCACTATAGTAGCCCTGATAAGGGCTTTTAATCACACTCCTGCCTGTCCAACAGCTAAAACCTGTCTCTCCCTTCTCCAGCCTCTGTCCCTGACTAAGTTCACGCAGCATATGCGTACGAGCAGGAAGAGCTGAGTTTTTAATATTCGAGGTCACATGGTTTTTCCAGCCAATCCATGTAGACGCCGTTTTCGCGCTGCCAGCGTGCTCAGCGTGCCTGTCATACCCCCCCTGCATGGTGATTGGTGGAAAAAGAGCGCCAGGGAAGGTGGGAGGGGAAACGAATTCTAAGTGCGCCATCGCCGTTATACTCGAACGAAATCGAGTACGCCAAATAGCGTAGTATTCGATCGAATACCAGCTCGATCGAACACTACTCGCTCATCTCTATTAATAATTAATAAAGTATTGTACCTAGTGTGTTCCAATAGATCTGTGGCTAGCACTAAGAATCTAAAAATGAATGTGTTAAGAAAATATCTCTGTTCAGCGGCATAACTACCATAGCGGCAGACCATGCAACTGCTATGGCGCCCAGGGCAAGAGGGGGCCCAGTCTTAGTTGGGATCATCTCCTCTTCTACTGGAGGTGAAAACTTGGTCAGGACTCTACCCTCTAAAGGAACAACTTTTAGCAAATAAAGCAGTGGAAAAATGGCCAAAGGGTCATTTGAAAAGGGTTTAGGCAGAAACCCTTCTGTCCTGTGTGGGGGGGCCTGGTCTGACCCTTGCTATGGGGCCCTTACTTCTCTATGTACGCCAATGTCTCTGTTGAACTAGTTCTTATAGGTATAAAGTTGAATAAGGTTAGAGAAGAAATGTGCCCTTGAAGAATACCATACCATTAAACAAGGGTTTGTGTGTCTGAGAAGTGATATAGACCCATAGATAGTGGCTTCTAGTCTGCTCTGTAGCTCTGTTTTTCTCCCTTTGCCGAAGTCTCAGGAAAATTGGATGAATTCTTTAGAGATAAGAGTCAGGAAAGGGGGGGGGGGCTGACTGCTGCGTGGAGGCTGATCCCATCCCCCAGCCTTAACAGAGAATAAAAAGATAAAAACCACGCTGCTCAACAGAGAAGACTTGTTAAGAGACATATAGTTTGCTAGGTCATATACATTCCTTAGATAAGGGATTTTAGATTCGGTGCAATGCTGATTGCTTTGCTAAGGCCTCTTTCACATTAGCGGCAGCACGGATCCGGCAGGTGAAGGGTGCCGCCGGATCCGTGCTGCCGCAGGGACATGTGTAGGGCCAGAACCGCACTCCGGCCCCGTGTCACTCAGGTCACACAGTACATACACACAGACACACACACCCAGACATATACACATACAAATACACATATATACTTAGATGCTCCCGGCAGGTCTCTACAGCACAGGAGGAGCAGGACGGCGCACACATAGGATGATTCCCCACAGCGCCCTCTGCTGGTTGCCGGGTGGAATCGTCCTATGTGTGCGCTGTCCTGCTCCTCCTGCGCTGTGTAGACCTGCCGGGAGCATGTAAGTATGTATGTGTATTTGTATGTGTATATGTCTGTGTATGTTTATGTGTATGTCTGTATGTATGTGTGCAGGTGACGGATCCGTCATGAACGCCATTGAAAGTCAATGGAGGACGGATCCGTTCACCATTGTGTCACACCAAATGGATCCGTCCCCAATGACTTTCATTGGGGGTCATGACAGATCCGTCTTGGTGCGGATGCCTGGACCGGAGAGAAAACCGCAGCATGCTTTCAGGAGCATTCCGTTGTCTTCAGTTCAGTTTTGTCCCCATTGACAATGAATGGGGACAAAACTGAAGCGTTTTATTCCGGTATTGAGCCCCTGTGACGGAACTCAATACCGGAATTATAAAACGCAAGTGTGAAAGTAGCCTAAGAAGGATCTAATAGTGACTGGTTTGGATTGGAGGGGGAGGGGGTATGAAGTATTAGACAGAGGAGTAAGAGAAATAGAGTCTAGAATGTGGTTAGTAAGTGATGCATTAGATTTGTTACAAGACGATGAGCGGACTAGTGGATGTTTGGGTTCCACAGGTTCGCCCGAACTTTGTTTTAAAGCTTGGTTCAGGTACCCGAACTTGACCACAAACCCGAACCCCACAGAAGTCAAGGGTGATCTGAACTTTGGTGCTGTAAAATAGTCATAGAAAGGGCTAGAAGGCTGCAAAAGGAAGCAAAATAGGGGTAAGAGCAGTGCAATTGCCCTGCAAACAAATGTGGATAGGGAAATGACTTAAAATAACATAGAATGGAAAAATATAAAATAATAATAATCTTGAACCAGGAGGTGGAGGTCCAAGCGGAGTAGGAGGTTGAGGAGGCAGTGGACATGTCTGTGTAGGTGGAAGAGGAGGAGGTGGTTGCCAACACTGTTTTGTGTGTTGTTTTTTTTCTTTTTTAATTTATTTTTCTGTTAATTCTGTGTGTAACCTATAGTCATTATTTGGGGGTGCGGCTGGTATACTTCTCTACTCTGCCAATATAAGACTCGCCATTCTCTTCCTTCTGTGCCACATTTTCATCAATCATCACCTGAAGCGTTTTTACAAGGAGGCCTAGAAGTGGGATACTAATGCTGATGACGGCGTCTTCATCTCTGGCTATGTTGGTGGAGTACTCGAAACAGCGCAACATGACACACACATCCCGCATGGAGGCCCACTCGTTGGTGGTGAAGTCGTGTTCGTTGGTAGGATACTTCCTCTTTTACTCCAGTGTTTGGAGTATGGACAGCTGAATGCTTCCATGGGACATTGTGGAGATGCTCGGTGACACTGCTGGTGGGGGTGTTGCTGTCACATCCTCTCTTTGCAGGGTGCTAGGTGACCCTGTCGCTCCAGAGGGGGAGGAAGAGGCAGAGACCGCAGCAGAAGAGGGAACAAGAGAAGCCTTATATCTTTTGTGGTTCTTGAGGTGTCTACTCCACTGCAGATTGTGCTTTGCGGTTAGATGGTGGATCATGCAGGTGGTGCTCAGGTTTAGAACACTTATGCCTTGCTTCAGGCTCTGCACAGCATGCAAACCACCTGTGTCTTGTTGTCAGCACATTGCTTGAATAACTGCCAGGCCAGGGAAGTCCTTTGAGCTGGCTTTGGTGTGCTATGTCCCTTGGCACGGTGGGCAGTAGCAGTGGTTCTGCATCCTGCTCCCTCTTGTGCCGTGAGGCTGACGCTGCGTGACCACCACTTCTTCCTCCAAACTTAACTCGGATTACCTTAATTCCATGTGGGGTCTAAGACCTCATCAACCTTCTCATCATCCTTCACCCACTCCTCACCCCTGCCCTCCTTGCCAGTCTATAGAAAGCCACAGGAGTGGACACCTGTGTTTCGTCATCAGAGACGTTATGTGATGGTTCTCCTACGTCTTCATCCTCAAACATAAGTGGTTGTGCATCAGTGCACTCAACGTCTTCCACTTCTGGGGCAGGGCTAGGTTGATGGCCCACAAAACGCCCGCTAGCAAAGTCATTAAAATGCATAAGCTACTGCTGCATGATTTGGGGCTCAGTCTGCTTGGCTGATGTGCAAGGGGTTGAGGTCGAAGACAGATGTCCATGGACCGCCAGTGCCAACTATGAGCTTTTAGCAGGGGAGCGGGTAGAAGGCAATCTGCAGGAACTGGAGGCTTTGTCAGCCTTCCAAACTAATACTGCCTCTCCTTGTTCTGGCCTCCCCATTTGTACTACAGCTGTATTTTGGCCTACAAAATGACGCAGAACATCCTGTCGTCTGGGTGCACCAGAGGATGGTGTTTCATTTGGACGCGTAGCTGGCACAGATCAACAACGTCCTCCACCACCACCAACAGCACCACGACCACATCTCTTATTTGATGCTCTCCTCATTCTTTGAGGGCACCCACAAAATTGACAGACTAATTAACTATTGTATTTCAGTGTCACAGAACCAAATGAGGTGTTTTGTGCCCCCAAAAATGGGTTTATGTCACCCACAGAAAACCGCAGCACCTGGTGTAAGAGGTGTCAGTTCATTCAAACGAGACAAGATGTTCAGCTAGTCTTGGGTGGCTTTTCTGGTAAAACAGTTCTCGGGAAATGTCATGGGCCTCAGGCAGGGGAGTCTCAGCTAGATCCATACCCTGATCAAACTGACACGAGGCATGTGTGGATAGTGAATCTTCTGGTTACTTCTCTCTTCTTTCTGGAGATTTCTTCATCATATCTAGATTGCATTTCTGTATCAGACCATGCGCCTATCTCCTTGACACTCCATGGTGCTCCATTCACCCAACTCAGCACAGATATCAAAAACGCTTTTGATAAATACATTGAGATTTATGAAAATGGCACTATCAAAATTACAGGTCTCAGACTGCTAGGGTTCGTGTTGATGGTGCCTTGTCAGACCCATTCTCTATTATGAATGGGATGAGGCAAGGCTGCCAACTTCAAGATTAGGCAGACTGAAGACATTTGTGGCCTGCAGATCAGACTGTTCTCTCATAAAATGACCTACGAACTGCTTCTGATAACTACAATCCCCTACACACCTTCCCTTCCATTCATTCCCCTTTAAATGCCCCTCAGTAGTAATAACTTATTTGGGAACCAAGGTCCCTGCCGATCCCAAGTTGCTTTTTCAATTCAAGTATCAACTTTTGCTGATTAAAACCCACGGTTATTTTTCCCTAGTTGTTGTTTTTTTTTTTTGTTAAATACAAAGAATTTGCTTACCATCTTTGTGCTACCACATATTCTCTCAAAAATGGTCTGTGCCTTCTAGACCCTCTCAACAAAGTTCCATATTTTGCTTTCTACTGCCTGACCACATCTGCCCCCAACCTCCATTGCAATAGGTTTTCTTATCTTCTTGACACAATATTTTTGTCCCTTATTTTTAATAAACAGATTATACACAGAATTCTGCTGCCTTCCTCTTGCAAACGGCTTTGTTTTTTGTCTCTGTAGCCTGTGTGATCTGCTCTCCTCGGATCCTCTGCCCCTCTCCACTCTCTGCTCTGCTGCTGGTAGCTCTAATACTATTACCTTTATTCTGCAGGTGTAAATGATTGCATCGATACCAAATTTATGTAGATTATTGCGCTACTAATGCACAATATATTTAAAAAGTAAAATCAATTGATTTTGTGCTGTTATATTCCGTGAGCCATAACGTTTTCATCTTCATTTAATCTTAGCCTTTTTTTTAAGTTTTCGTTTATCTGTTTTAAAGTCTTTTTGATCACTTTAAAGTGGTTATCCGAGACAAAAAAATGTCCCCTATATGCCTGGGCCCCTCACATTGAATATACTTTCCTGGCTCCCCACGCCGCTTCTGGTCCCCACGCCGCCGCCGCTGCTTCTCCCCGTGCGCAGATGAAAACATCTGGTATCTGGGGGGGAAGGGGGGCAGTCAATGGCAGGTGGGCCGGCAGGTGGGACGAGCCTCCCTAGCGTCACCAGCTATGCTAGGGAGGCTTGTTCCCGGCCTGGCCTGCCATTGGCTGCCCCCTAACACCGGATGGGGCTGGGAGAAGCAGCAGCAGCGGCGGTGCGGGGACCAGGAGCATCGCAGGGAGCGGGGAGCCAGGTAAGTATATTTAATGTGAGGAGCCTGGGCATATGGGGGACATTTTTTATAATGTCCCCCATATGCTGTGTATTATCCTTCAATGGCTACTAGGCATAATAATATAATTTCATGTTCTGTACAGATAACTTTTCAGTAGCGATTATCATCACAGGCAGAATTACAATATCAAGTACCACTCTGTATAGATCACACAGGGTTGACCATTCACAATAGGTGACATCATAGCTCAGGGATCAGCAACCTTCGGCACGCCAGCTGTTGTGAAACTACAACTACTCCCAGCATGCTCCTTCCAGTTGTGTGGGAGCTTACAGAACAGCCAAGCAAGTGTGCATGATGGGAGATGTAGTTTCACAACACCTAACACCCAACACAGAGCATGCCTAGAAAACTCTCCCTATAGAAGTCAAAAAGGTCCCCTCCTGTCCATTACACATATGGCCTTTGTAGCTGTTTTCTCTAAGACAGGAAGTCTTAAAATATTTTAGGCCTAGTGGCCAATCTCAAAATTGCACAATTTTATGACTGTTTCTTAAATATAGTGACATATTTTTTTTTTATTTTGTAAATTTCTATATCATAAAAAATGCTTAACATAAAAATGTAATTTAAACAATAGATCATTTTCTGCTGACACATTCTCTTAACTCCCAGAGAACCAGTGGTGGGCTTGTCTTTATACACAGCTGCCCATCTGAGGAGGCTGAGCTGCTGATGGAGCCTGAACCGATCAGGAGACAGGAGATGTGTCTCAGACTACCTCAGATTCCCTGTAGGGACTATAGTTAAGTATAGTTACAGATTTCAGCTCTACCTTAAAAGAGTTGTTTACTCTCGAGGGCCTTTTAATCAATCTCCTCCCCATACCCACACATGGTAGAACCTGGAAGAGGAAAGCACACTATCCTGCTTGCTGCTAAATTCTGGCTTCTTAATTCCCCCACTGCCACTCTCCAAACTATTGTACTATCAACATCTGGTTTGGCCACTGTAGTGATGTATCATATGTGTGTCATGTCACTGGATCATATGACGCATGGAAGACATGTCACTGCTGCGGCCACAAGAGATATGTCATACTAGATGTTGACAATGGGAGACCGGAGAGCATCAGCAGGGGAGCGAAGGAGCCAGAACTCACCAGTGGGGAGCAGGAAGGTATGATTCCCTTCAGAGATACAGCCACATGAAGAGGTATTCCTGAAAGGCCTTGGGGATAGGGGGCATGGGGGGGGTGAATAGCAACTTCAACACGGTGTTTACATGTTACCCTTAAAGGCCCTTTTAGACGGGCCGATGTGTCTCCCTGCCCGAGCGCCGATCAGCGATATCGGCGCTCGGGCAGGGAGCCGTTACACGGCCCCGATGAATCGAGCGCCGGGCCGCACGAGTGATCGCTGTATCGCTCGTGCGGCCGGGAAGCTCCATACTGTCAGGCGCACATCGCCTGTTTACACAGGCCGATGTGCGCCCGACAGATTGGATCTTTTGTAGAAACCAAAAGATCCAATCAGCCGACGAACGAGCGTTTTGCTTGTTCGTCGGCTGATTAGGGCCACTTTTACACGGGCCGATTATCGGCACTAGCGTTCCTAGGAACGATTTTTTGGCCGATAATCGGCCCGTGTAAAAGGACCTTAACCCTTTCACTCCCGGAGGTTTTTTCGGTCATGCATTTTCGTTTTGCGCTCCCTGCCTTCAAACAGCCATAACTCTTTTATTTTTCTGTTCACATAGCTGTATGAGGGCTTGTTTTTTGCGGGACAAGTTGTACTTTCCAACGCCACCATTTAATATTGCATATGGTGTAGTGGGAAGCGGGAAAAAAATTCCAAACCGGGTGAAATTGCAAAGAAAACGCTATTCCGCTACAGTTCTACGGGTTTCTTATTTACAGCGTTCGATGTGCATTAAAACTGATCCGTTACTTTCTTTCTACTGGTCAGTACGAATCCGGCGATACCTAATATGTATAGTTTTTCCTGCATTTTCATAGTGATAAAATAATTAAAAAGTTGCCCTTTTTTTTTTTTTTTCCCCTTGTCACATCTGGACCCCTATAACTTTTTGGTATTTATGTGTACAGAGCTGTATGGGGGCTCATTTTTTGCGGGACAATCTGAAGTTTTTATTGATACCATTCTGGGGTGTGTGACTTTTTAATCACTTTTTATTTAATTTTTTTTTAGAAAAAAAAGCGACAAAAAACAGCAAATCGCCATTTGGACGCTTTTTTCCGCCACACAATTCGCCGTATTGGAATTTTTTTTTTTTATATTTTAAAAGTACGGGCGTTTTCGGTCACGGTGATACCCATGATGTCTATATTTATTGTTATTTAGGTATTTATTTTTTAATTATACGGAAAGGGGGGTGATTTGAACTTTTATATCTTTTTTATTTTTTATATATTTTTTAACATTTTTTTTACATTTTTTTTTTACTATTTGAAAGCTCAAATATGAGCTGATATATTGTGGCTTTTTTTTTTTCTTTATGAGCAATCAGGGATTTTCTAGACTCAGAAATCCATGAATTGCTCATTTCTTATCCTGGCCTGCCATCTAGTGGCCAGAATAAGAATTGCACTTTGAAAACTGTAATCCTCACCAGCGAGGATTACAGTTTTCATACAGTGTACAGACACCCCGATTGGCCACACGGGGTGTCTGTACACCACCCAGAAGCGTTCGCTTCCGGGTTCAGACGAAACTAGATGCCGTGATCACGTGTGATCACGGCATCTAGATGCCCAGGAAGATGCCGCCGATGGCGGTAAGTAGCGGCAAGTCTCTGCTGTTAGAAACAGCAGAGACTTGCCGGCCATGACGCCCGCCGCACTTGCGAGCGGGCGCCATGTGCCCGCATCGCCCCAGCGCCGTACATGTACGGCGCTGGGAGTGTAAGGGTTAAAGGTGTTGTCTGAGTTATGAAAAAAAATGTATAGTACTGTAAATGTGATGGGCAGCAATATATAACTGAGTTAAGCAAGTTTTAGCAAAAAAAAAAATCTATATTTCCTCATTTCCCTGGTTCTCCTCTGGCCTTTGTTTACCTGCAGTAATAACAATCTCTGCCCCTCCCCCTTCCTGCTATGCAAAGGCAGTGAATACAAGAGCTGGCCTGAGTGACATGTCTGCTGGAATACTCAGCAGCATGTTGTATGTGTAGGACTACAAGTCCCAGCTGTACAATGACATTACTGATACAGGAACTTCCCCCTACCTGTTCTTGTACAATACAATACTTTGCATCTCCTCCAAATCACCTCCAGTATCAGCTCTGTGTCTGTAGGGTGAGGAGAGCAGATCCTGTGTCTCTTTACATCTGCAGCTGCTGTTGTAAAGCCTTCAGTTCTGTGTTCTGGCTGAAGGGATTAATGTTTTATCTGAAAGAATCCAGGGAGAGAGCAGATAGCAGCAGCGGCAGAGCATGGGGGCGTGGCCAGCACAGTGACGTTTCGTGTGCAGGCTCTGTGCACGAATATAAGATTAGCAGGGAGGCAAGCTGACATCACAGGTCATGTGACCCTGAGTGAAATCTGATAAACCAGCAGCTTTAGAAGCAGAAAGTGTATGGAAAAGCTGTTGTATTTGACTAGTTAGAAACATACAAAGGACAAAAAAATAACCTGGACAACCCCTTTAAGTAAAAAATTAAAAGGTGCACCAAGTTTCAGTTTGTGATCTTCATTCCTTCATTCAGTTCGTGATCTGCACCTAGTTTAAGAGTTTACTCATGTGGGTGTATCCTTCCTAGGAGTACATAATTGATCTGTGTGTCCAGGATGCTGCTGCCTTCCCTTGCAAACTGATTTGTTTATGCTTTCTCTCTATAGCCTGTGTGATCTGCCCTCCTTGGATCTTCTCTTCACTCTCTGCTCTGCTGCAGGTGTAAAGGATTACAAGGATACTAAATATATGCAATTTATTTGACTACTTTTAAAACTGATATGCTCAACCTGCAGCCCTCCAGCTGTTGCAAAACTACAACTTCCAGCATGCCCGGACAGCCTCCAGCTATCAGCCTACAGTAGGGCATGATGGGTGTTGTAGTTTTTCAACAGCTGGAGGGCTGTAGGTTGAGCATCCCTGTTTTAGAAAAAAAAAATAATTTGGCTTTGTGGCGCCATATAAAGAGAGCCATACCGTGTGAGGGCTTTTTTTTATTATAGGAAAAGCCATAGTTTTCATTAGCACATGTCTTTTTAATCACTTATTAATTTATGGAAGAAAACAGCAATTATAGATCATCTTTCATTACAACATTAACCACGTGGGACAAAGAACGTGAAGCCACTCTAAGACATATATTTAAGTCATCATCTTGTGGGAAAGGTTTAAAAGAGATTCTACGTAATTTGGAAAACATGGCTGATTTCATTCAGAAACAGTGCCACACCTGTTCATGGGTTGTGTCTGGTATGGAACTTGGATCAATTAAAGTGAATGTAGAACCACAATACCACACAAAACCGGTATAGATATCGCAGTGTTTTTGTAAAAAAAAAACCTGTTGTGATCTTCTAACTCTAGACAACACCATAAAATTATACATCACAACAAGGCATCCTGATGTGGAGATCCTACACACTGATGTGACGCTCCACACCTGCCACTCTTCATACAATCTGAACATTACAATCACTCAGCTGGGTGAGTTGTCTAATGTGATACAAGACCCAAAACGCTGCTCACATACTGCACATGAAGATGGCTTCTACCCTGAGTGAATTCCTAGATGTTCCATGAGAAAACCGTTTCTTGCGTGAGTTTTATGATGTTCCACAAGTTGTGATACCTGGCGAAAATGTTTCCCACATACTCTACATGAAAATGGTTTCTCTCCCGTGTGAATTCTTAGATGTGTCAATAGATTTGCTTTATGGCTAAAACATTTCCCACATTCAGAACACGAATACGGCTTCTCTCCTGTGTGAGTTCTTTGATGATTCATAAGATCTGAATTATAGCTAAAACATTTCCCACAATCTGAACACGAATATGGCTTCTCTCCTGTGTGAATTCTTTGATGTTTCATAAGATATGATCTCTGCTTAAAACATTTCCCACATTCTGAACATGAAAACGGCTTCTCCCCTGTGTGAACTCTTTGATGTTTCCCAAGGTCTGATTTCTGGTAAAAACACTTTCCACATATTGTACATGAATGCGGCTTCTCTCCTGTGTGAATTTTTTGATGTTTTACAAGTTTTAGTTTCTGGTTAAAACATTTTCCACATTCCGGACATGAAAACTGCTTCTCTCCTGTGTGACTTCGTTGATGCTGTTCAAGATTTGATTTCTGGTTGAAGGATTTCCCACATTCTAAACACGAAAATGTTTTCTCTCCTGTGCAAGTTACCAGATGTTTGACAAGAATTGATTGGCGACTGAAGCACTTTCCACATTCAGAGCATGAAAATGGTTTTTCTCCCGTGTGGCTTCTCTCATGTCTCACAAGATCTGATTTCTGACTAAAACGTTTTCCACATTCCAGACATGTAAATGAGCTTTCATCTTTGTGAATCCTCTCATGTACGGAAAGAATATATTTAGTTTTAAATCGCTTCCCACATTCAGAACATGCGAAAATGTTACCCAGTCCTTGTACAGTTCTAGTGGTGCCAATTGAAGATGGATTATCTTCTGCAGTAGTAGAGGGAGATAAGAAGAGATCTAAGTCGGAGCCTCTCATCCAGTCTTCATCTAAAAAAAGGAAAGTCGTATTAAACCATTATATTTAATGGCTGCTGTGAGGTCCTGTTGATGGAACCTGGTTATATTTAGCATTGTATTCTACTGTGTGCATTGGCTCGGCTACAGAGTGGAACCTACTACAGTTGCTGTGCAGTGGGTGTGGATATTATTAGCATACGTAGGAGTCGTAGACCCTTTCACATGACAGTATGCCCTCAGAGACAATGATGCTATGCATGTCGGGCCCCCAAGGGACTATTGTCCCGCATTCATATGATTTTATGAACCATGGAACAAGTGGTACAATCATTTCTCCAACCAGGGGCGTAACTACCATAGTGGCAGACCATGTGACTGCTATAGGACCCAGGGCAAGAGGGGGCCCAGTCTTAGTTGGGATCATCTCCTCTTCTACTGGAGGTGAAAACTTGGTCAGGACTCTAAACATACCTCCCAAGTGTCCCTCTTTGGGAGGGACAGTCCCTCTTTTTGACCCATGTCCCTCTGTCCCTCTTTACTCCTTAAATGTCCCTCTTTTTGACCTGGAGAATTAATGCATAAATGTGCATTAATACATTTACTAAATTGCTCCTTACTAAACTATCTGTTTGGTTTTTACCTGTATATTAGACAATAACTCCATTATTTGGTGCAATTTGGACCTTAAAATATCTATAATCTGATGATTTATGTACTAATATTTATATGGACATTAAAGCGCAAGAAAAAAAAAGGCTGCAGGGGCTCCAGTAATTATGATTTGGGCGGAGTTAGAGGCGTGGCCTAGTATAAAAAAACCTGCAGTGATGTGCGCCATACACATTGTCCCTCTTTGCAATTTTCAAAAGTTGGGAGGTATGTCTAAAGCCTGCCCTCTAAAGGAACAACTTTTAGCAAATGAGGCAGTGGAAAGTGCCTATTTACATTCAGTGTGGCAGAACATTACTCCAACAACCATTAATAACCTTACTGATAGCGTGACAAAGCATGGAAGTGCTTGTAGCGATCATACTCCATACTGAAAAAAAATCGATAAATGATAATTTTGGGACTTTTCCTTTTTGGCGTTGCAATTTCAATATTGAGGAGTGTGTTTATGCCGTTGAAAAATAAATGGGGTTTCTTCTAATTTCTTTGACAATGACTCAGTCATTGCTGACATTACTTTTCTTTTACACAAGGCCTATAAATCCCACTGTACTCTGTACGTGGACCACAGTCCACCTAAGGACTAGTGTGAATTTCAAAATGTCCTAACGACTGGCGGCCAATACCTCCTAAAGACTAGTAAATGGTCCAGAAAGAAATCTCTTACTGATCTTTACAGGCTCAAGTAGACCTCAATGCCCTGTAAAAACTTGTACATGCACCTACCGCACCTCGGAAAACTATTACATGTACGCCAGTAGTCCCTCAGATCTTTGTCCCATAGAGAACCTGTGGTCAATACTCAAAAAGCAGGTGGGCAAACAAAAACACCGAAATTGTGATAAAATCCAAGCATTACTTAGACAGGAATGGGTTGTCATCAGTCAGGATCTGGCCTCAATATACTGGTATTTAGAGGAGATAGCATCGGTAACACAAGGACAGGACAGAGATCTACCACTCCTAGCACAATCTAGATACATTTGGGCAAACTGTACTACTGTATACTGCCATTGTGCTCTGTCTGGTTCAACATAATCATGACTCCGTAGCGTCCTTCTGCACAAACATCATGGGCACATCCTCACAACACTGGGCAGGAGGGGGTCATCTAGAGGCATGCCCTGGGCTAAAAACTACCACCATCATCACAGGCAGAACCCCCATTTTCACTGTACTACTCTAGGGCCTGTGAGAGGGATCAGTGGCCCTAAAATACCCTATCACTGTGACATTGCAGCTACAGTACCATCGTGAGACCTAGTCACTGTCCCTACACCAGTTGTTAATGTGGAGTCCTGGGTCACTGCATATATAGACCCCAAACCTGTAATGACTGCTACGTGGACACCTGGACTGCCTAACAATTGGGGTCCCTGTACTTTAGATCGGGAAGTTACATCCGTACAGCATCTCTTCACCCATCACATTGCCCCAGTCCTTAGAGATATGATGGGATGTAAATTATTTTTTTTTAAATGATAACGAGGAAGACAGTTTTCCATTAATAAAGAAATGTACAGTCAATATATCTCCAACAGGAAACAGCCAAGAAGAGAAAAATATAGAAAAAAAATTCCTCTGAACCTTGTAGTAAATGTAGATATTAATCACTTTTAAAGAACTCCCGACAAAAATTTTATTCCATGTCCTGCTAGAAATGTACATGATATAATGTGTAGTGAATGTCATTTTCTTACCAGTGTCTGAATTTTTGACTTATATCATCCTGAAGTTTCTTATCTGTGTCATGTGACCAGCAATTAGACCCACCAACTCACACATAGACTTGTGTGGACAGGAAGTCTAATTCTCTATGTATTCCTATGAGACTGAAAGTGAGGCTCCCATAGAAATGAATAGAGCAGTGACTGGCTTCCTGTCCTGGGTCAGTTGGAGGTCAGGGAGTTGGTCACATGACCCAGCTACAATAAGAAGAGAGGTTTTTACTCACAGAAACAGTCACTGATAAGAAAATGACAATCACTACAGATTATATCATGCACCTTTCTAACAGGTCAGAGAATAAAAAATTTTGCGGGAGTTCTTCTTTAACTCACTGGAGGAGGATTTCAGAAACAGATGTCTATGTGACATTATCTCTTCCATTGGAAAGCAGATGGAGCGTGTTAAGTAAACTCAGTCGGAAATTTATAAGGGAAGAATAAAACACAAGATTATGAAAGGCTCTTACCATTCACAAACTCTGATGGGGGGTTTTCAGGTCCACTCGTAGTTCCACCATAACTTTCCTGCAAGGATCCCTGTGGTAATAGAGGGATCCAGATATTAAAATTATTGTTAGGAGTAGGTACCTCTTCCATGTCCTGTCCAGAGACAGGTCAGGAAATTGTAGCAATAAAACCAGTAAGATGACCCCTATCATAAAATGTGAAGATGTCAGATACCAGCGTTATACAGACCAAAACCGTTAGAGGGCTCAGGAAAAGGCCGGTGTCCTCTCCAGGCGTGGTCACACATGAAACCTCTATCTTGCGATATACATCAAAGAAATACGTGGCCTAATCCATATTTGAGCCACGTGCTTACTCCTGAGAACACCGGCCATGTATATGTTTCCATGATATCAAATCGATCCCAGCTCAGTAACAGGGAGCTATTAGATAACTCCATCCATCCTGCCATTTCCTCCGCCATGTTTGGTGCGCTTTTGTGCGGGACATTGGGACGGAGTGGATAGAGGTAATATGAAATTGCTAGAATGAATACCCGAAAAGATATTTCCATACAAAGATTTTGAGGCACACTTGGTTTACAGCAAGTGGTCGTAAACACTGTCATAAAAGGTCATTACCATACTCCTCTGACCAGGGGCGTAGCTAACAGCTCATGGGCCCCGGTGCAAGAGTTCAGCTTGGGCCCCCCTTCCCTCAGGGCTTTGTGTGTCTTCTTATGCAGCAGAAGGGTCTTTGGGCCCCCTCAGGCTCCGGGGCCCGGTAGCGACTGCTACCTCTGCACCCCCTATAGCTACGCCCCTGCCTCTGACATCACAGGTGGGGGGGGGGAGTTAAGCTACTTTCACATTAGAGTTTATATATTCCGGTATTGAGTTCCGTCATAGGGGCTCAATACCGGAATAAAACGCTTCAGTTTTGTCCACATTTATTGTCAATGGGGACAAAACTGAACTGAAGACAACGGAGCGCTCCTAAAAGCATTCCGTTCAGTTCTCTTCAGTCTCCGAACCGGAGAGCAAACAGCAACATGCTGCGGTTTGCTCTCCGGTCTGGGCATCCACACCAAGACGGATCCAGAATGACCCCCAATGCAAGTCAATGGGGACGGATCCGTTCGGTGTGACACAATAGTAAACTGATCCGTCCTCCATTGACTTTTAATGGAGTTCACGACGGATCCGTTCCCTGCACTTACTTGTCCTCGCAGCTCCCTCCTCCCTCCAGCAGGGGGTGCTGTGGGGAATCTTCCCATTGTGCGCGCCGCCCTCTGGAGCTGCAGGGAGAGGTCGGGAGCTGCGGGGACAGGTAAGTTTAACCCCCTCCTCCTCAAAATAGTGTATGGTGCAGGTGTCGGACCGAAGCGCGCTTCCGGCCCCACTCGTGCACCTGCGGCAACACGGATCCGGTGGGACCCTTCACCCGCTGGATCCATGCTGCCGCTTGTGTGAAAGTGGCCTTATGTGGGATCTTCAATCCCTTTTTATCACATGTATGAAGAAAAGCAAACGGTCATTTCTTTGGGGATCACTAGCTGATGGACTGACCTATATTTCTGCTTCCTCAGGCAACCGGAATTATCCATCGTGTAACGTATTAAGTTCTGTTTATATCCCTTTTATTTTACATTATATGTCTGTGTATGTTATGTTATATTTTCTATGATAACCCCATTATTTGTATGCACTTTTTTATATTAAAACTTCACTTTAACATCCTTCCTGTGTTCTAACGATTCCATGACCTTAGAAGAAGCATTACTTAGATTGATTTATTAACCCTATGAATGCTAGCAGTTGTAGAGTGTAACTATATGTTATTTCATGCAAGGTGTCTCGTCAGCCTGATGTGACAAGTGGTGGCAACTAAGATTGATTAGTTTCAGGAAGGAGTGCTGACAGAGGGAGGTCCAGTGTGACCCTACAAGTTCCCATCCTGAATCTAAATCCCTGATCATGACAATCCCACATTAAAGAAATGAGGAAAAAAAGAACCCTAATTCATCAAAGATCCCTAAAAGTAGAATGATTGCCTCAAGTGTCAATCAGAAAAGATCAGTATTCAACCAAGTATTTTACACATCAGCAGAAATGTTTGCTATTTTGCTACATAAATGATCTGAGCAGATCCTGAAATAGAGTGAGACATCTTTTCGAGATTAAATGATCTTTACGTTTAATCTTTCTTGATATCTGAGGTTCCCCAGGCCTCTGGCACTTTTATTTCTACTCTTTGTATTTTCTTCAACCCTGCTGCCCAAAACTATACTTCATATTCTAGATGAGGCTGCCCTAAGGATGAGTGAACTTTCATTCCGGGTCTGATTCTAACGAACTGGTTAGAAAATTCGATTTGGAGATGAATAAATTCTACCAGATTCTTAAGTGCACCAAATGCACCATTTTTAATTTTTCCTAATTTTCTCTTTCTTCTCAATCCTTTTAAACCCTTAAACACAATGGCAGCAGAAGTAATACAGCACAAATACAGCAACAGTTGATGGCGTTAACATAAACTTTGTTTAAAAACAAACTGCGCCGTCAGATTTGTTGTGCTATTTAAAATTTAAAAATCAAAAATTGTTCTTTATTGGAGGCAGGTGCCTGCTGGCGTTTAAACACAAGCAGTGGTATCAGAAAAAAAACTGTAGCTTGTACTGAACAAGCGCTCCAAAAATTATGCTTTAACAAAGAAGATGCCTGCCTGTATTTATACACACACATACTGGAAAAAGCAGTGGCTTGTTCTGAACAAATGTCCAAAAAAGCCGGAATTAGACTTACCGGTAATTCATTTTCCATGAAGCCACCATGACGGCACATATATGAGAGATTGACCCCTGACCTCTGTAGGGGCAGGAACAGAGAAAGGGTTTAAATTGCCCACTCCCACCACCAACACCAGTGTTTTTCCAGATTACAGTGCCTCCACATCCAGTGAATAGCCCACACGCGTGAGCCCAAAAGCACCCCACACCGGTGAGTATATATAAAATTTTTTATTTTTATTTATTTTTTTATTTTATTTTATTTATTTATTTATTTTTTTTTGAAGTATTACGTCATACTTTATATATGAATGAGAAAATAATGGGGAGGGAAATACCCTGCCGTCATGGTGGCTTCATGGAAAATGAATTACCGGTAAGTCTAATTCCGGCTTTCCATTTCACCACCATGACGGCACATATATGAGAACTGTCAAATTAACAGTTAAGGGGGGGCAACTGCCTGCAGAACTTTCCGACCAAAGGAAAGATCTGCACCGGCAGAGAGATCTAATCTGTAATGATTAACGAAAGTATTTATATTGGACCAAGTAGCGGCCTTGCAAATTTGGTCAATGGATGCACCAGCTTTCTCTGCGTATGAAGAGGACATAGCCCGAGTAGAATGAGCTCGAATATCAATTGGACAGGGGAGACCCTGAGCTTTATAGCAATGGGTAATGGCCTCTCTGATCCATCTAGCAATGGAAGATTTTGAGGCCGAACCTCCCTTATTTTTACCAGCAAACTGGACCAGGAGGTTATCTGACTTTCTAAATTTTCTAGTGACCTCGAGATAGTTTATGACTGATCTCCTGACGTCTAGGGTGTGGAAATTCCTTTCTCCTTCATTCCTTGGGTTATCACAAAAGGAAGGAAGGATGATCTCTTGGTTTCTGTGGAAGTCGGCAACTACTTTGGGAAGAAAACCCGGGTCGAGAGTAAGGATAATTCTATCATCCTTAATAGATAAATATGGTTCTCTAATAGAGAGAGCCTGAATTTCCCCTAGACGTCTAGCCGAGGAGATCGCTATCAGGAAAGCAGTCTTCAGAGACAAGAACTTTAAGGAACAGTCCTCCAACGGTTCAAAGGGGCTCTTGGTGAGACCTGTGAGTACCGTATTTAGATCCCAAGCCGGAATTCTGGATTTTATTTTGGGCTTTAGTCTAGCCGCTGCTCTGAAGAATCTTCTGATCCATCTATGGTTTGCTAGATCAGAGTCAAAGAAGGCGCTGAGAGCAGAAATCTGCACTTTGAGCGTTGAGGGTCTTAGGCCCATTTCTAATCCGTTCTGAAGGAAATCCAGGATTTTATTGATTTTTGGAGAGGAATGATTGGGTGATAATTCTCCTGACCAGGTACAGAATCTCTTCCAGATCTTTGAATATATGGCAGATGTTACTGCCTTTCTACTAGCCTTTAGAGTAGAAATCACTTTGTCGGAAAGTCCTTTTATTTTTAGGATTTCGGACTCAGGATCCAGGCTGCCAGTTTAATAGTTCTGGATGGGGATGAAGAACTGGGCCCTGGGACAGAATGTCTCTCCTGTGAGGAAGAATCCACGGATCCCGAATAGAGAATTTCTTTAGAAGGGAAAACCAACTTCTTTTGGGCCAGAAAGGAGTGATCAAGATGACTGTTGCCTTTTCTATTCTGGTTTTTTGAATGACTCTGGGAATGAGACTGAAGGGAGGAAAGGCGTAAGCTAGACTGCAGTCCCAACTCTGGGAGAAGGCGTCCACCGCCCAGGGACGATCCCTGGGATTTAGGGAGCAAAATGTAGGGCATTTCGCATTGTCCTTTGATGCGAATAGGTCGATTAAGGGACGACCCCATCTGCTTGTCAACAGGTTGAAGGTTTCTATATTTAGAGACCATTCTCCTTGGTCTATTTGCTTCCTGCTGAGATAATCTGCTATTAGGTTTTGACTGCCCTTCAGATGGACCGCTGTCAGAGAAGTTATTTTTGTCTCCGCCCAGGAAAATATTTTGTCTGTTAGTTTCATTAACGTGGAGGATCTTGTGCCTCCCTGGTGTTTTAGATATGAGACGGTGGTGATATTGTCTGAGAGGATCTTTATATGCTGATGTTTTAGCAAGTGGGAGGCCACGTTGACCGTTTCCCAGACTGCCCTGAGTTCTCGGTAATTTGAAGATCGTGCTGCGATCTTCTTGGGCCATATCCCCTGAAAGAATTCCCCGTTCACCTGGGCTCCCCAGCCGGAGCCACTCGCGTCGGTTTGAACTATTACCATGGGATCTGTTATCCATGGAACCCCCGTGGTCAAATTTTTTACTGACAGCCACCATATCAGGGAGCTTTTGACATGTTCCGGGATTGGACATTTTTTGTCCAGAGACGTCTGGCGTCTGTCCCAGACTTTTAGTATCCAAGTCTGTAAGGTTCTGAAATGAATCTGACACCAGGGGACAGTCGTAATACATGCAGTCATAAGGCCCAGGAGACTCATGCTTTCTCTGATGGAGAAGGCTCTTTCCTTTATGAACGTTCTGGTTCTCTGTTGTAGGGATCGTATCCTTTCTATCGGAAGGAAGGATCTTTGGTTTTCTGCATCTAGAAGAACACCTAAGAATTTTACTTTTGTGTTTGGAATAAAACATGATTTTCCCATGTTTACTATCCAACCTAGATTTTGAAGTACCGAAAGAAATCTTTGTAGATCCTGATGTAGGGAGTCTATGGAATGAGCCAGAACGAGAAAGTCGTCCAGGTAGGGGACTATTGAGAGGCCTTCTTTCCTCAGAAAGGCCACCATCTCTATCACGAGCTTTGTGAAGACTCTTGGTGCGGACGATATTCCAAATGGCAGAGCCACAAACTGAAAATGCATGATTTTTCCCCTTGGGTTTTTTATGGCGAATCTTAGAAATTTTTGACTCTGTTGTCTCATAGGGACGTGATAGTACGCGTCTTTTAGGTCGATCGTGCACATCACAGCGCCCTTCTGTATGAGCGGAATGGTGGAATTCAGAGTCTCCATTTTGAATTTCCGGTAGGAAATGTAGGTGTTTAATCTCTTGAGATTTATTATAGTTCGAAAAGCACCTCCTGGTTTTTTTACCAGGAACAGGTTTGAGTAGAACCCCTGTCCCCTTTCGGAAGGAGGAACATGAGTTACTACTCCTAGGTTCACAAGGTCTTGAACACCCTCCCAGATCTCTACGGATCTTAGGGACGTAATCCGGAATTGGTTGGGGGGGGATGAAAATTCTATTTTGTAACCCAATTCTATAATGTTCAAGGCCCACGGATTGGATGTTACATGCTGCCACTGGGGAAAGAAATATCCTAGCCTTCCCCCCAACTTGGCGTCATTGCTTATCTGGATTTTTGTTTTGTGGGTTGAGGAGAAACCCCCTTCCACGACCACCCTTTGGATAGCTCCATCGCCCGGATTTCCCTTTGCCTCTATAGGATTTGTCTTGACCACCGTAGGGACGAAAAGGGTATTTCCTTTTCTGGGGTCTATCCTCCGGAAACCCTTTTTTCTTATCGGTGGCCCTTTCTAGAATTTTATCCAGAACTGGTCCAAATACATATTCTCCGGAAAATGGTATGGAACAAAGCTTCATTTTCGAAGCCTTGTCCCCTGACCAAGACTTCATCCATAGGGCCCTTCTAGCCGCATTGGATAGGGCCGCATCTTTAGCTGAAAATCTCACTGTTTCAGCGGAGGCGTCCGCAAGAAATGCTGTGGCAGACCTGAGGAGGGGGATGGAATCAATAATCTCTTCCCTGGGTGTTTTATTTTTTAAATGGTTGTCCAGCTCGTTCAACCACAAATACATAGATCTTGCCACAGATGTGGCGGATATGTTTGTCTTTAAGCTGAACATAGCAGCTTCCCAGGATTTTCGGAGAAGACTGTCAGCTTTCCTTTCCATTGGATCCCTGAGCTGGGATGCGTCTTCAAATGGAAGGGACGTCTTTTTATTTACTTTGGCTACCTGTATATCAATCTTTGGTATTTCGTCAAATACCCTAGATTCGGTAGTTTCAAACAGGAGTCTACTTTTAAACTCTTTAGAAATTCCGAGCCTTCTCTCAGGATCGGCCCACTCATCCAATATCATCGCTTTGATGTTTTCGTTTATAGGAAACACCCGAGAACGTTTGGTCCTGAGTCCACCAAACATTTCCTCCTGTATAGAGTGAGGCTTTGGGACTTCTTCAATTCCCATTGTGTCTCTGACCGCTTTTAAAAGGTCGTTGATTTCACCAGAGGAAAAAAAGAACTTTCTGGACTCCTCAACCACTTCACCCTCAGATAGATCTACTTCTTCTCCCTGGCGAGAGGAGGAAGCATCAAATTCAACCTCTTCTGAGTCAGAGGAAGATTCTCTCATTAATCTGGAACGTTTACGGGGTACTACCAGAGGGTCGTCTCTTAATGACGCAAGGGATGACCTGACTTCGTCATGGATCAGTGTCTTGAATTCCTGCATTATTGAGGGCTGCTCCTCTCTGACAATGCAGGAAATACATTCTTTACAGAGCTTTTTCGTATACATCTCCGGTAACTTCTTAAAGCATTGAATACATTTTGCGGACTTCTTTGGCTTCTTGGGAGCCTCCTTAGAAGCCTAAGAAAAATGAAAGGTTTTAACCCCATAAATGTCAGAAGCATACCGGGGAAAACCGCAACAAGAGTAAATGGAAGACACTGCCAGTACGGATAAACAGGGGGGAATCCCTTTTTTAAAAAGGATGTAAATACATATACCCCCCTGTCTTCCTATACTATTGTCACCTATGCTGCCAGATGATCACTTACGGTTTGAAGCAGTGAGGTTTCCACCTCCTTGGAAACGGTCAGCTCCGGCCCCGACATGATACAGACCTCAGACAGCGTGGTATCCCGCCAGCGCTTTTAAACACGGGACTCCGCCCCCCCGTTTCCAGTTCCCTGAACCGGAAGTATGTGTGAAACGCACCCTGCGTCTCACCTGTCTTTCGGCCCTGCTTGATCCCCGAGGGAGAGGAGGGCGGTCAGGGAGCGGAGCTTCCGGTCTGTGACCCGCGCACCGGAAGTGACGTACAACGCCAGCGCCGCCCGGCACGCGGAGTATGCCAGCTTACCCCACCGGGGGAAAGGAGGCAAGGCAGCAGGAGCAGGTAAGCGTCCGTTCCGGGGAAGGTGCCTGATAAACAGGACACGGACCCCCTAGCTATCCCCCTGTCCAGCTTTAGTATACACCGCAGGAGGGCAGGGGGAAACTCCGGAAGATTTATTTACAAGGAGGGCCCAATACCCCCGATGTAACCTCCGGTTAAAACAAAAAAACAGAACTCTGTTTCACCTCCCTGACGGACAGGGAGGACTTTCTCCATCCTGGCCACTGTAGGGGCAGGAAAACACTGGTGTTGGTGGTGGGAGTGGGCAATTTAAACCCTTTCTCTGTTCCTGCCCCTACAGAGGTCAGGGGTCAATCTCTCATATATGTGCCGTCATGGTGGTGAAATGGAAAATCTCCCTTTTTTAGGAGCAGTAGCAGAACAGTGTGGATGTGGATGTGGAACCTCATGAATAACAGTAGTGGCAGCAGCACAGTATGGACCCTGACAGGTAGAGATAGTAAGCAGCAATGGTTCAGTACAGTATATGCTCCTATCCTGTCTCTTATGATAAAACCTGACTTTCTACCTAGTAATTCAATCTACCTAACTAAATATCTCCTTTTCAGAGTCCCTACACCAGGGATGGCCAACTGCAACTCTCCAGCTGTTGTAAAACTACAATTCCCACCATGCCCTGCTGTAGGCCGATAGCTATAGGTAGTTTGGGCATGCTGGGAGTTGTAGTTTTGCAACAGCTACAGAGCCGCAGGTTGGCCATCCCTGCCCTACACTGTCCTAGCAAGACCCTAAAATGGCGGGCTTATGCGCCTTATCGCTGTGTCTATCAGAGACAAGACAGACTCATTGTATTACATTAGTGGCACAGAGCCTGAAAGACCAACCAATAACTTTGCGTCTGATTGGCTGTCAGGCTGACTGCAAAGCATACAGAGCAAGCCTGCTGGTCAGGGCCCTGCTAAGGGTCATGTGATCCTCTATCTTTAACCTCCATGCCCGGTTTTCCTCAATACTGTACTATATAACAGCAGGCGCCATTTTGCAGGATTCAACCAAAGCAAATACCCAAGACTTTGGATTTATTTGGAGGAAGAATTTGTGTGAAATTTCTGACAAATCGGATTCATTTATAATAAATCCATTCATCTCTAGGCTGCACTAAGCTTTTGTAAGGCAGTAAGATTATGTCTATAACTCATGAGTCAAAGTGGGGAATTTGTGAACATTTTTATGCCGATTTTGCAACTTTTTAAATCCCCATGCAAACTTTTGTCACAGGGCATTCTTACAATTGGCACTGGTGAGGAGAGTGACGGGAACTGGTCCAGGGCATTTGCCCTGACATATTAACTAACTTTTATGGATGGAAAGAGGTGTAAAAGAGGAGTGTAAAGTACTCTAATCAAGAGCTGAAGTAGTTTCCAGTACCAGGCTCATGGACTGCCTGAGGTGAGCCTAATTTATGACAAGTTGCATGCCTCGTCCAAAATTGTGCAGCGAAGTAGGGGAAACAAAGACCACAGTCTTTGTAAATGATCCCCAATGTATCCACCTATACATTACATTAATCTGTTAGCCTTAGAAGCAGCTAATTGGCATTGTGCAAGCTCAGTCTAATTGGGAACAGTTGACTATCAGGGCTGTGGAGACCCAGCTGATCTGACATTAATGGTCTATGCTGAGGTGCAACAAGGTGAAAGTTTAACAGAATCCTTAATGGAACCAAAACCATTTGCAACCACTATTTACCACAGATCATATAGAGGATGTACTCCACTGCTGGAAACGTTTACTGACAAGTGTCATTGCATCAGTCTAAAGAGGAGAAATCTCACCTGATGATCCAGTGGGACTTTCTGCTTTTCCTCAGGACAATCCTGGGAATAGAGAGGACTGGGACATCTCTCTGGTGGATTTCTCCTACTGGACTCATCTATAGGAAATAAACCCAGTGACTGAATACATTGTCTATATGTGATGATCAGATGATGGGTGAATCTAGGTGATCCTCAAACCTGGTCTCCTCTATAAAGGAGGAAGGTCTCCTCTTACCTGGTGATGTGAGGGGCTGGTGATCCTTCATCATGACGTCCTTGTACAGATCCTTGTGTACTTCTAAATACTCCCACTCCTCCATGGAGAAATAGACAGTGACATCCTGACACCTTATAGGAACCTGACACACACAATCATACAGTCATCCTCCAGACACCTCCTTGGTGTTATTGTATAATGTCCCAGCATTCCCAGCAGCGCTCACCTCTCCGCTCAGCAGCTCAGTGATCCTGTTGGTAAGTTCTAGGATCTTCTGCTCATGTATCAGTGAATGAGGTGGAGGCTCGGTGATGGCTCCCGGGGTCCTGCTCCATTCTCCTGACACATGGGGTGTCACACACTCACCAGACGACTTCTTCACTACTGTGTAATCCTGTGTATGGGGAGACACCGATCACTACATGTATTCTAAGAGTCCTTCACCTTTCCAGTCATTTACCTGTATTATTAATAGAGATAAGAGTGATGTCATGTGAGACTCTCACCTCTCCAGTTATCAGGTAGATGATCTCCAGGGTGAGGTCTAATATCCTCGCAGCCATGTGGTCTCTGTCCTCGTCCATCCTTGGTGGATCACTGTTGAAAAGCACCATTGTCTTCCAAAGAGAACTTTATCTGTGGAAGTCCTGTATCTAACGAACAAGTGCAAACTTACATGAACAATAATGTGGAGGGAGAGCCACGCCTTGAGGTACACTTCTAAAATCATTATAATAATACTTGCTGTACTTTAGAGGGTAGTAGACAGTACATCGACTTACAGGGGTGAATTGGCAATGTACTTTACCAGGAATTTTACCAGTGGGCCTTCTATTACTGAAAACATTGACCTATAGAACATTTTAATGAGAACATTGACTTACAGGACATCTGCCTTACATTTGGCGGCATTAGAGGCGGAGCTTGTTAAGAGCTCATTTGCATCCCTTCTTCCCAAAATTCCAGAGGAGCATGTATAACCTATAAGTCTCCTCACGCCGATTAAGATGCTCTATCCCCCAAGGAGAGATAGTACCCCCAAACCCTGACTTTGGCCTCTCACCTAGTTAAGTCAGTACTCTCTGCTCTGATTAGGGGCAATCACCCCGAAACAGCTTTCTGCAGATGAGGTGCTGGCTTCTTTAACCCATTCAGTACCAAGCCAAATTTTGGAAATCTGACATGTGTCACTTTATGTTGTAATAACTTTGGAAGTTTTCTTGTGACACATTGTACTTCATGACAGTGGTAAATTTGAGTCAATATAAATCAACTTTATTTGAAAAAAAAAAAATCCACACAGTTTACCGAAAAATGTGGAACAATTCGCAATTTTCAAAATTTGAATTTCTCTGCTTTAAGGCAGATAGTGATACCTCCTAAAGTACTTATTACTTTACATTTCTCATATGTCTACTTTATGTTGGCATCGTTTTATAAATGTCATTTTTTTTTGGGGGGGTGGGGGGTGGTAGGGGCGTTAGAAGGCTTAGAACTTTAGAAACAATTCTTAAAATTTTTAAAGAACCCAGGCTTTTAAGGACCAGTTCAGTTATAAAGTCACTTTGTGGGGTTTACATATTAGAAATCACCCATAAATGCTGTATGGGCACACAAAAGGGCTCAGAAGGAAAGGAGCGCCATATGATTTTTGGAGGTCAGATATAGCTGGACTGGTTTTTAGACACCATGTCACATTTGAAATACCTTCAGTAGTATGAATGTACCATGCACTGGTATCTATAGATACATCTCTGTATACCATGACATTGGCATAACAATATAAGCCTATTTTATTTAATAATTAGAGATGAGCGAGTAGTGAAATATTCGAAAGTTCGAAATTCGATTCGAATAGACCGCGAAATTCGACTATTCGACCGAATATCGAATCCCATTAAAGTCTATGGGAAAAAAATGCTCGCCACTTGGAAATCTCAATTCGACCACTTGGAGGTCACCAAGTCCACCCTGAAACCTCAGAAAAGGATGCCAACACTGCTGGAATGCAACTGGGACAGCAGGGGAAGCATGTCTGGGTGCATATAACGCGCCCAAGTCGCACTATTACGCCACTATCACAGCCTCTCAACAATACACTCCAAAGACAATGTAACCTCTCTGTAAAGTGAGACCATACAAGGAAACCTTCTTTCCTCAACATTGCCATGGACCCCAAGCCAAACTAGACAAAAAAGAAGATAAAATTCTGCACCCCTTAAAATCACGTTGCCTATGACAACCACAGATGGCATAGGCAAGGGGGAAATCAAATAGACCCCACCCCTAATTGTCATTGTGTGTGTGTGTGAGATGTGGTCAGACATGTCTTCTTTAAAATGTAAAAACAACTCAAACACATGCAGAAGCCTTAAAATGCCCAAATTGTTGGCGCTTGAGATGTCAGTCACCCGACCTGGCCCAGTGTCATGTCTAGCAGGTAAAGCAGTGGGGATGTTGAGGGATGCGTAGGACCGCAAAAGGCAGGAAGAGGCCGTGGGCTGGCCAGAGGCTCATGGAAAATTTTGTGGAGGCTAAAGAGGTGAGACCTCTTAAAAATTATGTGGAGGCCCAAGAGGTGAGACCTGTTAAACATTTTGTGGAGGCCCAAGAGGTGAGACCTGTTAAACATTTTGTGGAGGCCCAAGAGGTGAGACCTCTTAAAAATTATGTGGAGGGAGGCCCAAGAGGTGAGACCTCTTAAAAATTATGTGGAGGCCCAAGAGGTGAGACGTATTAAAAATTATGTGGAGGCCCAAGAGGAGAGACGTGTTAAAAATTATGTGGAGGCCCAAGAGGTGAGACGTGTTAAAAATTATGTGGAGGCCCAAGAGGTGAGACCTCTTAAAAATTATGTGGAGGCCCAAGAGGAGAGACGTGTTAAAAATTATGTGGAGGCCCAAGAGGTGAGACATATTAAAAATTATGTGGAGGCCCAAGAGGAGAGACGTGTTAAAAATTATGTGGAGGCCCAAGAGGTGAGACCTGTTAAACATTTTGTGGAGGCCCAAGAGGTGAGACGTGTTAAAAATTATGTGGAGGCCCAAGAGGTGAGACCTGTTAAACATTTTGTGGAGGCCCAAGAGGTGAGACGTATTAAAAATTATGTGGAGGCCCAAGAGGTGAGCCATAAATATATAAATTTTTCTTATTTACGGAGCAATTCTACGGCGGTTAAGGAGGAGTAGGAGGAGGAGGTGGAGGAGGAAATGGCACTTCATACAGATGGCACTTCACTTTTGGCTGCTTTCCACTGTTGGAGAAGCAAAGTCCGGGTCAATCCACTTGCTGTTCATTTTGATTAGCGTCAGCCTGTCGGCACTGTCGGTTGACAGGCGGCTGCGCTTATCGGATAGAATGCCCCCGGCTGCGCTGAACACCCTTTCTGATAGCACGCTGGCGGCAGGGCAGGCAAGCACCTCCAAGGCGTACAGGGACAGTTCCAGCCACGTGTCCAACTTGGAGACCCAGTAAGTGTAGGACGCCGAGGGATCGGGGAGGACAGGGGTACAGTCTGCCAGGTACTCCCGCAACATCCGCCGATACTTGTCCCTCCTGCTGATAGCGGGCCCCGCAGTGATGGAAGTTGCACAAGGGGGTGCCATGAACGTGTCCCACACCTTGGAGAGTGTTCCCCTGGTGGCTGTGGGCCTGATAGATGTTGTGGGACTCTGGGAGACCCTCTCCTCTCTGCCGCCAGCGATGGTGGGTGGGAAAATCTCCATCATGTTCTGCACGAGTTCCCTCTGGTATTCCAGCAATCGATTCGTCCTCTCCTCTACCGGAATAAAAGAGGAGACGTTATCTTTATACCGGGGGTCCAGGAGTGCGAAGACCCAGTACAGTTTGTTCTCCACTATCCGGACAACACGTGTGTCCCGGGAAAAGCAGCCCAGCATGAAGTCAGCCATGTGTGCCAGACTCTGAATAGGCATGACCTCACTGCCCCCACCAGAAGGATCACTTGCCATTTCCTCCTCTTCCTCTTCCGCCTCCTCTCCGCCCCATCCACGCTGAACCAATGGGACGCACACAGCCTGACTGCTACCCTCGCCGCCAGCATCCTCCTCCTCTTCCACAGCCACCTCCACGTCGTCCTCCTCCTCCTCATCCTCCTGCAACTGCCACCGTGAAGCAGACAAAAGTGTGGTCTGACTGTGTAGCTCCGTTGCGTCTCCTCCTACCCCCGTCTCCTCTGCGTGCAATGCGTTCTCCCTTATTGCGATGAGGGATTCTTTAAGGACGCATAGGAGCGGGATGGTTACGCTCACTATAGCGTCCTCGCTGCTGACCTTCTTGGTGGACTCCTCAAAGATACGCAGTACATCGCATATGTCTGCCATCCATGGCCACTCGTGGTTGGCAAACTGAGGGAGCTGAGTTGGAGGCACGCGTGGATTCATAATCTGGTACTCCATCAATGCTCTCTGCTGCTCACACACCCTGGCCAACATGGAATAGGTGGAAATTCCAGCGAGTGGGCAGGTCGCACAACAGCCGATGTTCAGGCAAATGGAGGCGTTGCTGGAGTTTTTTTAAGCTAGCAGCAGCTACAGTTGACTTCCGAAAGTGAGCGCACAAGCGCCGCACTTTCACCAGTAGCTCTGCCAGGTTGGGGTAAGTCTTTAGAAATTTTTGGACTACCAGATTAAAAACGTGGGCCAGGCATGGTACGTGATTGAGTTCGGCAAGCTCCAGAGCCGCCACCAGGTTACGGCCGTTATCGCACACGACCATGCCTGGTCCTAGCTGCAGCGGCGACAGCCATATCTCCGTCTGCTGCAATATGGCGTCCCTCACCTCTGGGGCGCTGTGCTTCCTGTCGCCCAAGCTGATGAGCTTAAGCACCGCCTGCTGACGTCTCCCCGCGCCAGTGCTGCAACGCTTCCAGCTAGCGGCTGAGGGCGATGTTAAGGCAGAGGAGGAGGAGGAGGAAGAGGAGGGGGGTGTATCAGAACCCATGCTGGCAATCTTGGGCGGGGGTGGTAGGTAGGCCGTCTCTGTTTGCGACCCCGTCCCCGCTTCCACAACATTCACCCAGTGTGCCGTCAAAGAAATGTATCGTCCCTGGCCGCAAGCGCTTGTCCACGAGTCGGTGGTCAAGTGGACCTTTGCGCTGACTGCGTACCTCAGGGCCCGCCTGATGTTACGCGACACGTGCTGGTGCAGGGCGGGGACGGCACTCCGGGAAAAGTAGTGGCGGCTGGGGACGGAATAGCGAGGTGCGGCAGCCGCCATCAGGTCGCGGAAGGCCTGCGTCTCCACAAGCCTAAACGGCAACATCTCCAGGGCCAGCAGTTTGGAGATGTGGCAGTTTAAGGCTTGGGCTTGGGGGTGATTCGAGGCGTACTTCCGCCTGCGGTCGAATGCCTGCGAGATGGACAGTTGTTGGGACGAGGAGTGTGAAGGTGCAGGTGAAGAGGCGGGGGAAGGGGCGGGGGAAGGGGAGGCTGAAGGAGAAGGCCCCAAAGTAGCCGAGGCAGAGGCAGATGTGGAGGTGTCCTGGCTGGAGGTCTGGACCGCAGTGGCAGCACACAACAAAGGGGAAGAGGCAGTGGCAGGAAGACCGGGCGCAGGTTGTATTGCGTTTGCTCTCTCCCACTCAGCCCAGTGCTTGAATTCCAAGTGACGCCGCATGCCTGAGGTGGTCATATTGCTCTTCTCAGAGCCCCTACTCAGTTTTGAGTGGCAGAGTGTGCAAACCGCGCTCAGTTTGTCATCCGCACAAACATTAAAATATCTCCACACCACAGAAGTACGAGGCCTCGATGGGGGAGCTTCGCGCGACTGCCCGCTGCCGGGAACAGCTTCGGCCCTGCTGGCTGTGGCCTCACTTCTCTGTCTGGACTGTCCTCTGCCTGTGGACATCCCTCTGCCTGTGGACATCCCTCTGCCTGTGGATATCCCTCTGCCTCTTGCTGCCTTTTTCGGTGCTGCGCAGACCACCACCTCTCCACTGCTTTCCTCGCTGGACATCACCCCTGGCCAAGTGGGGTCAGTCATTTCGTCATCCACCACCTCCTCTTCCACTTCCTCACTCTGCTCCTCCTCCTTCCCACTGGACATTCCAACAGCCTCCCTTGATGGCAACTGCGTCTCATCATCATCATCGCTCATGATAACAGATGCTGGCTCAGGGTCCACATCAGCAGGAGATGGCGAAAACTCAAGTGTTTGGGCATCACTACAAACAAATTCCTCTGCTAGCTCCTGGGATTCTTCCGGCACATCTGAAAAAGGACCCGAAAAGAGCTCCTGGGAGGGGTCAATGGTGGGATGACTCTGTTGGCCAGGTGTGGAGGAAGGAGGGTCAGAGTGAGACTGTGTGGATGACTGGCTGGTGGACAACTGTGTGGAAGCGCTATCGGCTATCCATTGCACCACCTGTTCAACCTGCTCAGGCCTCAACAGCGGTGTAACCCGCCCCCTGCTTAACTGTCCCATAAAGGCAGGGATTCTGGATGAGCGGGATCCTGGCTGACCCTCACCAGCACGCATTGTATCCCCACTGGCTTCAACAAGGCCCCCAACAGCATTTCCGCGCCCCCGTCCTCGTCCACGTCCTATTCCGCTAGCCCCCCGCCGCATTTTATTTTTTTTTGGTTACAATATTTTGCCTTCACAGCCGTGAAATTAGTTTGCAAGAGAACGCACAGTACAGTTGCCAATTATAAGGCCTATATATTGTATATTTCAAGGTACACAGCCGTGTACTAACTGATCAGACGGTGTGTATGAACACCAGGTATGAGAAATTACTTTGCAAGAGAACGCACAGTACAGTTGCCAATTGAAAGGCCTATATATTGTATATTTCAAGGTACACAGCCGTGTACTAACTGATCAGACGGTGTGTATGAACACCAGGTATGAGAAATTACTTTGCAAGAGAACGCACAGTACAGTTGCCAATTATAAGGCCTATATATTGTATATTTCAAGGTACACAGCCGTGTACTAACTGATCAGACGGTGTGTATGAACACCAGGTATGAGAAATTACTTTGCAAGAGAACGCACAGTACAGTTGCCAATTATAAGGCCTATATATTGTATATTTCAAGGTACACAGCCGTGTACTAAGTGATCAGACGGTGTGTATGAACACCAGGTTTGAGAAATTACTTTGCAAGAGAACGCACAGTACAGTTGCCAATTATAATGCCTATATATTGTATATTTGAAGGTACACAGCCGTGTACTAAGTGATCAGACGGTGTGTATGAACACCAGGTTTGAGAAATTACTTTGCAAGAGAACGCACAGTACAGTTGCCAATTATAAGGCCTATATATTGTATATTTCAAGGTACACAGCCGTGTACTAACTGATCAGACGGTGTGTATGAACACCAGGTATGAGAAATTGCTTTGCAAGAGAACGCACAGTACAGTTGCCAATTATAAGGCCTATATATTGTATATTTCAAGGTACACAGCCGTGTACTAAGTGATCAGACGGTGTGTATGAACACCAGGTATGAGAAATTACTTTGCAAGAGAACGCACAGTACAGTTGCCAATTATAAGGCCTATATATTGTATATTTCAAGGTACACAGCCGTGTACTAACTGATCAGACGGTGTGTATGAACACCAGGTATGAGAAATTACTTTGCAAGAGAACGCACAGTACAGTTGCCAATTATAATGCCTATATATTGTATATTTCAAGGTACACAGCCGTGTACTAACTGATCAGACGGTGTGTATGAACACCAGGTATGAGAAATTACTTTGCAAGAGAACGCACAGTACAGTTGCCAATTATAAGGCCTATATATTGTATATTTCAAGGTACACAGCCGTGTACTAAGTGATCAGACGGTGTGTATGAACACCAGGTATGAGAAATTACTTTGCAAGAGAACGCACAGTACAGTTGCCAATTATAAGGCCTATATATTTTATATTTCAAGGTACACAGCCGTGTACTAACTGTTCAGACGGTGGGTATTTACACCAGGTATTTAAATTAGTTTGCAAGAGAACGCACTGTACAGTTGCCAATTATAATGCCTATATATTTTATAGTTCAAGGTACACAGCAGTAGTGCCAAATATAGTTTGGTATGTAGCAGAGCACCTAATACACCACTAATGCCTCTCTCTGTCCCTACTCCAGCAGCTATCCCTGAATACGGCAGCCGTTCTCTGCAGAGTGTATATTGTAGTAAAGCTATCACTGTACTGCACTATAGTAGCCCTGATAAGGGCTTTTAATCACGCTCCTGCCTGTCCAACTGCTAAAACCTGTCTCTCCCTTCTCCAGCCTCTGTCCCTGACTAAGTTCACGCAGCATATGCGAACGAGCAGGAAGAGCTGAGTTTTTAATATTCGAGGTCACATGGTTTTTCCAGCCAATGCATGTAGACGCCGTTTTCGCGCTGCCAGCGTGCTCAGCGTGCCTGTCATACCCCCCCTGCATGGTGATTGGTGGAAAAAGAGCGCCAGGGAAGGTGGGAGGGGAAACGAATTCTAAGTGCGCCATCGCCGTTATACTCGATTGAAATCGAGCACGCCGAATATCGTAGTATTCGATCGAATACCAGCTCGATCGAACACTACTCGCTCATCTCTATTAATAATCACAAAAATGTAATGGTGCAAAATAAATGACAATAAAAGCATTTTAGCCATCTTTTTTAAAAAATAAATAAATATGTATATTTTTTATCACTTTTTATACCATATTTTGGAAAGTGAGGTGGGCAAAATAGCAATTCCATCATAGTTTTTCTTTTTTTTTTTAAGGTCATTACGGACGTGGCAATACTAAACATGTGTAGTGTTTTTTATTTATTTATTTATTTTTTTAAACAGTTATAATTGGGATATCCCCATTGGGATAACAATATAAGCCTAATTTATTTAGTAATCACAAAAATGTAATGGCGCAAAATAAACGACAATAAAAACATTTTAGCCAACTCTCTTTCAAAAAAAAAAAAAATTATATATATATATATATATATATATATATATATATCACATACATATTCAGTACATAAACAATTATTATGTTTCATTACATTTTTATGATTAGGGTTAGACTTTTGCAGTTATCCCAGTGTCCTGGTACACAGAGGTGTATCTGTATCATCCGTGATGCTAGGGAGGCTCGTTCCCGTTGCGGCCTGCTATTGGCTGCTCCTCACCCCCCATCGCCATGCGGGGATTCAGGAGTGACGCAGGATCTGGGGAGCAGGGTAAGTATAACCTATATGAGGTGCCCGGGCATTAATGGCTGTCATTATAGGGGTTGGATAACCCCTTTAATAATAAAAAATAAACAATAAAAAATAATGATCATTATTAATGCCAATACTTTTAAAATATAAGTGGATTTATTCCATACGGTAAACTCCATAATGGAAAGAATTTGCTTCATTTTCATGAATAAAAAATTATCAAAAATGCATATTCCAAAATAGTATTAATAAAGACTACAGATTGACCCTGTAAAAACCCTGTCTACTTGTCTTCTGCCAGTTTGTCTTCATCTACAACATAAAGTGACTTATACAATTTTTTCCAGGGCCGTGTTGAGTTCCCAATCCTCCCCTGTCGACTTACCTCCTTCCCAGATCCGTTATCAGCCTCAAGATCAAATGTCCTTATTATCAATATTGGAGATGATTCTCCCACCAATAGGTCCTCAGTGCTCCACCACCAGTCCTCCAAATGTACTATAGCTCCAAGGTCTATGTACTGAAAATATAGAATTATAATAAATGTCCTTGTAATACATGAAGTTCCAGAATCAGGAAGAAACATGAATGGTTCCACAGATAGGAAGTACTGTGTGTTCCACAGACAGGAAGTATTATGCGTTCCACAGACAGGAAATATCATGTGTTCCACAGACAGGAAGTGTTGTGTGTTCCACAGAGAGGAAGTATTGTGCGTTCCACAGACAGGAAGTACTGTGTGTTCCACAGACAGGAAATATGTGTTCCACAGACAGGAACTGTTGTGTGTTTCACAGACAGGAAATATCATGTGCTCCACAGACAGGAAGTGTTGTGAGTTCCACAGACAGGAAGTATTGTGCATCCCACAGACAGGAAGTACTGTGTGTTCCACAGACAGGAAATATCGTGTGTTCCACAGACAGGAAATATTGTGTGTTCCACAGACAGGAAATACTATGTGTTCCACAGTCAGGAAATTCCAAATAAACTAAGTCTGTGCTCGACCTACATAAAAATATATGAATGTGCAAAATTCATGAATATTTTTTAAATAAAATGCAGACAAAAGTAGCACTGGGGTTCATTTACAAATATTTCTAAGTCTCTGTTTTTGACCCCTTAAGGACTTAGCCTATTTTCATTTTTTATTTTTTATGTTTACTCCCCACATTCCAATAGCCATAACTTTTTTATTTTTCTGTTCACATAGCCCTAAAAGGGCTTATTTTTGTAGGACAATATGCATTTTAATGGCACCATTTCATTTACCATGTCTTGTATTGGAAAAAAAATATTTGTAGAGTAAAATTTGTAAAAAAAAAAAAAAAAGGCCACTATTCTTATATTCTTAAAAGTTTTTCTAAATTTTCTTGTAATGTTCTAGCAATGTCACCAATGTTCGAGGTGAGACAATCCCTTTAATACAGGACTCAACCTATTTTTATTTTCGTTTTCCTACCCCTCTTTCCAAGAGTGACATTTTGTTCGTTTTCTGTTCATAATGTCATATAAGGCTTTTTTACTTTTTGATCACTATCGTGTAGGGCAGGCATCCCCAAACTGCGGCCCTCCAGCTGTTGTAAAACTACAACTCCCACCATGCCCTGCTGTAGGCTGATAGCTGTAGGCCGTCCGGGCATGCTGGGAGTTGTAGTTTTGCAACATCTGGAGGGCCGCAGTTTGGGGATGCCTGGTGTAGGGTGACCATCTGTCCACCTTTTGCCAGACATGTCCTTTTTTCAGGACATTTTATACTGGGGGCAATTTATATATGGGGGGGGGGCATTTTATACTGAGCAACACTATTGGGCCAAAAGTATTCCCCCAGTATAAAATGCCCACCAATAGTGCCCCCTGTATTTAAATTGCCCCTAATAGAGCCCCCTAAATATAAAATGCACCCCCCCATAGTACTGGGAGTATTTTATAGACACTGGGGGCACTACAGAGGGCCATTATGGATACTGTAAATAAATTGCCCCCCAGTAGTGCTCTCCTATAAATAAAATGCCCTCCAATAGTATTAGAAAGCATTTTATATACAGGGGGAACTATTGGTGGCATCTTATACATTCTGAGAGCCACTTTGGTTTGGGCCAAATTGTTTCGGGTTTGAATCGAATCTCAAAAGGTTTGCACATCTCTACCTGCTTTAACAGCGTTGATTGTGCTTTTAAAAATTAGCTTATATCTTTTTCTCTTTGAGAGCAAAGAACCTTACATACTTTCTATAAGGAGGCGCGTAGGGCCACAGGATGCCGCAGAAGCATTACTGAAACACATATTGGGTGATTCCCATGTTTATAATGTTTTTTATTGTTAATAAACAGATTATACACAGAATTCTGCTGCTTTCCCTTTGTAAAGTGCTTTGTGTGTGCTTTCTCTCTACAGCCGGTGAGATTTGCCCTCCTCAGATCCTCGGCCCCTATCAACCAGCGGGTGTGAACCCACGGTGCCTTGTGTCCTACCTCCTCTAAGGGTGTTGTCTAAGTGAACCCCTCGATCTTTACAATACCCCTAATGGTGGAGATAGACTTTCCGAGGGGAACACCAGGTCGCTACCTCTTGAGGAGGGTTGGAACACGAGGCAGCTGGTCCAGGCAGACCAGGAGGTACCAGAGGTATAGAGTAGTCAGAGGGCCGAGTTGTCACCAGGAGCAACAATGCAGGACCGAAGGATGAGGCAGAGGCGTAGTCAGACAGGCAAAGGTTGGGGCAGGAACAGGTCAGGGAATCCAGGTCGGCAACAAAAAGGTCTAATCAGGCAGGGATGAAGCAGATAGTGGAATCCGGGACACTAGCACGAGTCAGCAACACAGGAGTCCAGACAGGAACAATGGTGACCAACAGGATGCAAGGACCTTGACACTGAGGCATCTGGGAAGAGGGCTGAGCCGCTTATATATGAGCAGGTGGACCAGGGTTGGTCAACGAGGTCACATGATCCAACATGGGCCCACCCAGAAGGAGTGATGCAAGGAACAAGCATCAGGGCTAGATGGAAACTGTGGAGCGGATCCTGAAACAGCACTACACAGACAGCAGATCACCGCCCAGGACTGCAGCGGTAAGCAGGGGAATAGCAGCCACTGTTACACTGCTGATAGCTCTAACTCTATTATCTTTATTCTGCAAGTCTAAATCATTGTAGCAATACCAAATCTATGTACTTTATTGCACTACTTTTGCACAATACATTGAAAAAAGGAAAATTATTTGACTTTGTGCTGCCATTTTCTAAGAGCCATAACATTTTCATCTTTCTGCGTAGCCGTGTGATTTTTATTGTATTTTTTTGCGGGACCACCAGTAATTTCATTGGTACTGTCTTTTTGATCCACTTTTGGAAGGAAAACAGCAATTATATATTATTTTTATGACACTCGCCATGTAAGAAAACAAATTTGAAGCCATTCTATCAGATAATTATAAGTCATAATCTTGTGGGAAGAGGTTAATAGGGGTGTACAGTATTTGGAAAATGTGGCTTCTTTTAGAAACAGTGCCACGCCTGTCTGCAATGCCAACTTGGCTCTATTAAAGTGAATAAAGCAGAACTGCCATAACACACACAATCTGCGGACAGACTTGGCATTGTTTTTGGAGGAAAGCATCTGTGGTCTACTAATCTGTGGTACTAGAGATGAGCGAATCAAATCCCACGAAGTGGAATTCGATCCGAATTTCAGGATAAATTTGATTTGCCTAGAAGTTAAATTTCTTCGTACTTCGTGTCAGCGAATCGATTTAACCTGAAATAGTGTAAAAAAACTAAAAAATCCAAACTTACCTCCTCCTCCACCATCTTAATTGAAGATCTCGGCCGAAATCCCGTGCGTGGTGACGTATGACGTCGCGCCAGATCTTCAAGCAAGATGGCGGAGGCCGGCCTGTTGCGAGCAAATGTAAGTATGATTTTATTTTTTTTTATGTATGATTTGACAGGGGCGGCGCTATCGCAGCTGCCTGTCATTGCACCCACTACTTACAAAAAAATGCGTTTCGTGGCGAAGTAAATCGTCACAAAGTGATTTTTTTTTGCAAAATTAGGCGAATCAGCCAAATCGAACTTTTCATAAGTTCGCTCATCTCTAGTCAGCACCTTTAAAGGGAATCTGTCACCTTGAAAATAGCTGTAAGATCTGCGGCAGTATTTTATAGAGCAGGAAAACCTGAGCTAATTGATATATAGTTTTGTGGGAAAAGATTCAGTAAAGCATAGAATTTACTCATGTAAACATCTGCTCTTTTATGCTTAGGGGTCATATGTTGATTTTTTCCACAAAACTACTGTAGACATCAATCTGCTCATCTCCTTCTGCTTAATAATGTGATGCCTGAAGATTGCACTGCATTTTGAGGTGACGGTTTCCTGATACATCACAAGGCATCCTCATGCCAAGGTCCTACACTGGAGCTCCATGTCTGCCCCATTTCATACAGTCTGAACATTACAATGGTTTCTCATCAGAATGAGTTCTCTGATGTGATGCAAGACCCAATTTCCAGCTTTCATTTAGCAAAAGCTTCTTCTCTGCGTGAATTTTTAGATGTCTCACAAGAGATGATTTGTGAATAAAACACTCCCGGCATTCTGAACATGAATACGGCTTCTTTCCTGAATGGGTTTTCTGATGTTCCACAAGTCTTCCTCTCTGTCGAAAATGTTTCCCACATACTGTACAAGAATATGGCTTCTCTCCTGTGTGGGTTTTCTGATGTTCCATAAGTTGTGATCTCTGGCGAAATTGTTTACCACATTCTGAACATGAATATGGTTTCTCTCCTGTGTGAATTCTCAGATGAGAAACAAGGCTTGTTTTCTTACTAAAACTCTTCCCGCATTCTGAACATGAGAACGGCTTCTCACCTGTGTGAATTCTCATATGTTCCAGAAAACTATATTTGTGACTAAAACATTTCCCACATTCTGAACATGAGTACGGCTTCTCCCCTGTGTGGATTCTTTGATGTTTCGCAAGTTCTGATTTCTGGTAAAAACGTTTCCCACATTCTGAACATGAAAATGATGTCTCCCCTGTATGAATTCTTTGATGTTTCACAAGATCTGGTTTTTGGTTAAAACATTTCCCACATTCAGGACATGAATATGGCTTCTCTCCTGTGTGACTTCTCTTATGTCTCACAAGACTTGATATTTGACTAAAACATTTCCCACATTCTGAACATTTAAACGGCTTCTCTCCTGTGTGAATTCGCTGATGTGTCACAAGATTAGTTTTATATTGAAAATATTTCCCACATTCAGAACATACAAACTTTTTTTTCTGTCTTCGTACAGTTCTGTTTTTGCTAACCCGTAATGGATTATCGTCTACAGTATAGATGGGAGACAAAAGGACATGTGTGGCAGAGCTTCTGATATAGTCTTCACCTGGAAGAAAAAAATTCATATTACATCATTACATTGAATAGCTGCTGTGTAGTCTGAAGTGACTCAGTGGATCACTGAGAAAGGGTTAATACTGTGATGGAGCACAGCTAAAGGGTTAATTTGTGATTAATTGCCAAAAGCACTTAAATAGTTAATGTATTATTTTCTGTGAATGCCAAATGGTTGTGTATAAGTAGTAACAGGTAAAACTGACAATCTTAGATTAGTTGCTGACAGGCTGGATCTGCCCGCTGGTTAGGGAGTCTTTGCTGAGCAGGCCTAGTACATACAATACTCACAAAAAGTTAGGGATATTTGGCTTGTGGGTGAAACTGCAGGATGAACCTTATATGCACTCTAACCTTTACAGGTGAATTTAATGTGACCTTCTCTAAACTTTTGAATGCACATGTACAACTGTTCAATGTTTCAGTACTTTTTGCACAACTTGCTGTTCTCTAACCAGGAGCTTAACCACAAAATTCACAACAGCTGTTTGATCCATGAATCGCCCAATAAAGTTCCTGGTTCAATTAGAATTAGTATTTAAACAGTCCTCCTCATCATGCTGTTCACATTTTGACATCATGAGACCAAGACGACACCTAACAATTGATCAACAGTATCTCGCTATTGCGAGGCTTCAAGCAGGATGTTCTCAGAAGTGGCCACTGAGCTTAGAGTGTCATCAGCAGGTTGTATCAAAGATACAGAGAAACTGGAAGAGTCACAGAAAGGCAGAGAAGTGGACGTCCTTTGGCCACATCCCACACCGATGACCGCTTCATTGTGAACAATGCCCTATGGAACCGGGTGTTGAATGCCACACAACTCCAGGCACATTTAAGGGAGGTGAGAGGCAACCAAGTGTCAGACCATTGAAATCCATTTACATCAGCGTGGTCTGCGTGCTAGACAACATGCAAGGGTACCTGACCACACCACCAAGCACAGGTGTCATCGTCTTGCATGGGCCAGGGAGCATCTACGCTGGACGAGGGACCAGTAGGCCTCAATGCTATTCACTGATGAAAGTCGAATCACGCTGAGCAGAAATGATGGCCGAGATGTCACGGAGAGCTCAGCCACTACTGTCACCAGGTGAGACTTTGGTTTTGTTACACTGTGGGCAAGTGTGTCTAGTCAGTACAGAACTGCCCTACACTTTGTGAATGGTCCAGTGACAAGCCCAGACTACCTAAAAAACATCATTAATCCAGTCATTGTACCTCTGCCTGAACAACACAAGCCTAATTTCATCTTCATGGAGGACAATGCACCAGCGCATCAAGGTCATATCATTAGGGAACGGCTGCTGGAGACTGGGGGACCTCAGATGGAGCGGCTGCACTTTCTCCAGACCTGAATTCCATTGAAAACCTATGGGATCAGCTGAGTCGCTGTGTAAAGGCTCGTAACTCTGTATCCCAGAACCTTAATGACCTGAAGGCCGCCCTTCAAGAAGAGTGGGATGCCATGCCTCAGCAGACAATAAGTCGACTTGTGAACAGCAGGAAACGTCGTTGTCAAGTTGTAGTTGATGCTCAAGGCCGCAGGACAAGTTATTGAGACACTGACATTTTTTGTGGCGGTATACCCAGCACTGGTGTTGGCTTTTGTTTCTGAAGAATTTTTTGAGATGAGGAAATCACCATTGCTGCTTCTACTTAAATGCCCGACTTTCATGATATAATATCACTGTAACATGCATTGTTCCATAAATTTCACCCGAATCCAAATATCCCTAACTTTTTGTGAGTAGTGTATGTGAGCTAGGCATAGTCCAGGGAACCTTCATGTCAAAGACTGAAACCTGCCAGAGAAGCAACTGAACTGAGAGAATATCCCTGAGAAAATGAACAGACATTTTATTTGGTGGTTGAGAACAGTTTAACTGCTTCCCGGCCAGCGCCGTACTAGTACAGTGCTGGCCGGGTCTTTAAAGATGGCGCCCGCTCCTGAGGAGAGCAGGTGTCATGGCTGCGGGTGAACTGCTGATTTATACAGCAGTCACCCGCGGCTCATGTCCGCGACCGGCAGTAATGCCAATCGCGGACATTTAACCCGTCAGATGCCGCGGTCAATCCTGACCACGGCACCGGAAGGCGGCAAACACCGGAAGCGCGTGCGTAGTGAATGACAGGAGGTTGCTGCATAGACTTTCCTATAGAGCCCTTCTGTGTAATAGGGCTCCATAGGAAAGCATTGAAATCCTCATAGACTCTAATGCTAATGATTGCTTGTTTTAGTTCCCTATGGGAACTATAAAAAAGTGTAAAAAAAAGGATTAAAAAAATACACATTATGGGTATCAAAACGTTCAAAAACGCCCATACTATAAAAATATAAAAATTTATTTCCCATACGGAAAAGAGCGAAACGGAAAAAAGCGTCAAAATGGCCGATTCGCCATTTTTTGTTGCTTTTTTTTCTAACAAAAAAATGACATAAAAAGCGATCAAAAAGTCATACACACCCCAGAATGGTATCAATAAAAAGTTCAGATTGCCCGCAAAAAATGAGCCCCCATACAGCTCCGTACACATAAATGCTAAAAAGTTATAGGGGTGAAAATATGGCGACGAAAAAAGAAAATTCCAACTTTATAATTATTTTATCACTATCAAAACGCAAGATTCGTACTGACCAGTAGAATGAAAGTAACTGGTCAGTTTTAATGAACATCGAACGCCGTAAATAAAAAAAAAACCGTAAAACTCTGGCGGAATTGCGTTTTGTTTTTTTTTGCAATTTCACCCAATTTGGAATTTTTTTCCCGCTTCCCACTACATCATATGCAATATTAAATGGTGGCATTGGAAAGTAAAACTTGTCCCGCAAAAAACAAGCCCTCATACAGCTGTGTGAACAGAAAAATAAAAAAGTTATGGCTGTGTGAAGGCAGGGGGCGCAAAACGAAAACGAAAAAAAAAAACAAAAAAAAAAACGCCGGAGTAGAAAGGGTTAAAGGCAATGCTTGGACTAAGACACTGAGGTCTATTCAGTAAAGAGAAACTTTATTTACTACAATCAACAGTCATTGACTCCACCATACACTGGATGCTGCCATTGTGCCCTGTGAACCTGTATTCGGGACAGAACTGTTTAGTACATTTGTAAGCTGCGCCCGATTCACCATTATCATGACTCCATGGCTTCATTCTGCACCAACATCATGGGTACCTTCTCACAACGTCAGCCAGGAGCGGTTCATCTAGGGGCGTGCCCTGAGCGAACAACTAGCACCATCAACTACAGTCAGAACTGACCATTGCAACGTTCTAGAACATGTAAAAGGGACTGGTGGCCATGAACCCCACCGCCACCCCGAGCCATTACCATGACATTAAAACTGAATTCATGGGACCTAGCCACCGACCCTGAACCAGTCTCTAATGTGGAGCCCTGGGTCACTAACGACTACTACATGGACACCTAAACTGTCTAACAACTGGGATAAATGTACATGTACAGATTTAGAAAGTTCTATCCATACAGTCTTCAATCCGTCTTCACACATTTTGTCCCAGGGCTTACAGATAAGATGTAAATTATTGTTACTAATGATCATGAGGAAGACATTTTCCAAGGAAATGTGCAGTCAAAATATCTCCCATAACAGGAAATTGGCCAAAAGAGATAAAACATCAACTAATATTCCTCCGAGCCTTATAGTAAATGTCTATACTAACTGAGGAATTCATAAAAGATGAGCAGATATCTATGTGATGTCATCTCCTTCACTGGAAAGCAGGTGGAAATATTTATGTCATCATGGCTCAGTGGATAGCACTGGTGTCTTGCAGTGCTGGAGTCTTCGGTTCGAATCCGACCATGGACAACATCAGCATGGAGTTTGTATGTTTTTCCCGTGTTTGCGTGGTTTCCTCCCACCCTCCAAAGACATACTGATAGGGACTTAGATTGTGAGCCCCATTGATGTTAATGTCTGTAAAGCACTGTGGAATAAAGTAGCGGCAGTGTCGGACTGGTGTGCCTAGGACCCACCAGTAAGGCCCCTTTCACACGACCGTATGCACTCCGAGACATATGGCCTGCTCACGGACCGTATGTCTCGGAGGGCATACAGTCATGTGAAAGGGGCCTAAAATTTATTTTGGGGGTTCCACCGTACATTCCTGCTTACACAGCAGCAAGATGCTAACAAATGATTGAATATCGGGGTCTCTGCAGCAACTTTGAGAAGGTAGGTCCTGGAGAGAAGAGGACACTGGTGGCTTTCCTCTACACCTAGAAGTCATCTCAGTGCCGATCATGTCTATAATAATGAACTGGGGAGTTTCTTTACTTCTCTACTAGGAGACTAGGGGCCCACCTTGCTCAGGGGCCCACTGGGGGATTCCCCTGTACCCCTGTGGGCCAGTCCTAGCCTGAGTAGCGCTATATAAATGCATAAAATAAATATATAAAAGACAGGAAAAAAAAAAACATTTTTGAAAGGCTCTTACCATCCACTGAGACTGATGTGGGGTTTTTAGGTCCACTCGTCATTCCACCATAAATTTCCTGCAAGAATATCACATGAGAAAAATGAAAATGGACCCTAGTTTATCTTATATCCAGGAAAAGATTAAAAAAAAACACTACAAAACATGAACCAATGTGGCCTAAAACTAGAACGATTGCCTCGAGAGGTGATCAGACAGGATGAACATTCAACCAAATATTTTACCCATCAGCAGACGTTTGCCATTTCGTTGTATGAAATGATAGGAGCTGATCCTGAAGTGGACAGTGGTGCTCATTACCATCATTCAGTAACGTCACAGCTTTTAAAGGGGTTGTGTCACAAAACATATTCTACTTTAGGCAACCAGTATAGGATTCAGGATGACCACATAATTGTCAAGTGCCCGTGCAGTAAGAAGAGGTTTAACCAAATCTTTCATGCAACCAAAAACCATTTGCAGCCACTATCTACCAAAGTGACCAAAACCCCCATGAGAAAAAAAAAAAAGTGTCCACTCTATGGCTGGAGAAGTCTACTGGAAAGTGTCTATACCACAATCTATGCACACATCTCACCTGATGATCCAGTGGGACACTTTGCTTTTTCTCAGGACAATCCTGGGAATACAGAGGACTGGGACATCTCTCTGGTGGATTTCTCCTACTAGACTCATCTATAGGAAATAAACCCAGTGACTGAATACATTGTCTATATGTGATGATCAGATGATGGGTGAATCTAGGTGATCCTCAAACCTGGTCTCCTCTATAATGGAGGAAGATCTCCTCTTACCTGGTGATGTGAGGGGCTGGTGATCCTTCATCATGACGTCCTTGTACAGATCCTTGTGTCCTTCTAAATACTCCCACTCCTCCATGGAGAAATAGACAGTGACATCCTGACACCTTATAGGAACCTGACACACACAATCATACAGTCATCCTCCAGACACCTCCTTGGTGTTATTGTATAATGTCCCAGCAGCGCTCACCTCTCCGCTCAGCAGCTCAGTGATCCTGTTGGTAAGTTCTAGGATCTTCTGCTCATGTATCAGTGAATGAGGTGGAGGCTCGGTGATGGCTCCCGGGGCCCTGCTCCATTCCCCTGACACATGGGGTGTCACACACTCACCAGACGACTTCTTCACTACTGTGTAATCCTGTGTATGGGGAGACACCGATCACTACATGTATTCTAAGAGTCCTTCACCTTTCCAGTCATTTACCTGTATTATTAATAGAGATAAGAGTGATGTCATGTGAGACTCTCACCTCTCCAGTTATCAGGTAGATGATCTCCAGGGTGAGGTCTAATATCCTCGCAGCCATGAGGTCTCTGTCCTCGTCCATCCTTGGTGGATCAGTGATGGAAAGCAGCATTGTCTTCCAAAGAAATCTTTATTACGGAAGTCCTGTATCTAAGGAACAAGGAGGATTTAAATCAAACTCACCATTATTTTTTAGAACATCTTACATGAAGAATATTGCATAATTGGCAACGTTTGAAGCCATTTATATAGGAGGAAAGAGGTAGCCACTGGAATTTTTTCATCTTGCAGCCACAGCCTTTTATAGTATGCCCCCTTGCGGAGAGTATACTGCCCCAGCAGAACCAGATACCACAGTGCAGCACAATATACTGCCCCAGCAGAACCAAATACCACAGTACAGCACAATATACTGCCCCAGCAGAACCAGATACCACAGTGCAGCACAATATACTGCCCCAGCAGAACCAGATACCACAGTGCAGCACAATATACTGCCCCAGCAGAACCAAATACCACAGTGCAGCACAATATACTGCCCCAGCAGAACCAAATACCACAGTGCAGCACAATATACTGCCCCAGCAGAACCAAATACCACAGTGCAGCACAATATACTGCCCCAGCAGAACCAAATACCACAGTGCAGCACAATATACTGCCCCAGCAGAACCAAATACCACAGTGCAGCACAATATACTGCCCCAGCAGAACCAGATACCACAGTGCAGCACAATATACTGCCCCAGCAGAACCAGATACCACAGTACAGCACAATATACTGCCCCAGCAGAACCAAATACCACAGTGCAGCAGTCAAGAACAGTGGATGTGGATCCACTGTGTCACGAGAATGTCTTCCCCTAAGGGCGTTGTCTAAGTGTACCTCCCGTTCTTCACAGTACCCCTGATGGTGGGGATAGGCTTTCCCGAGGAGGTACACCAGGTCGCTACCTCTTGGGGTGAGACAATACTCGTGACAGCTGGCCAGACGGACGGAGTACTAAGGTGCAAAACACCAGAGAGACAGGTACGCAGGACAGACACACACCAAGGGAGGAGATGTGGAAGGATGACTGGAGTCAGCAATGCACAGGAAGCAGACTGGAGAGGATCAGCCAGGGGCGGGAACCAGGAACAGGAACCACGACCAGGAGCCAGGAACGGAAGCCAGGTACTGGATAGCAGTGTTCTCACAACAGCAGGACTAGAGCAGTGTTCACACTACAGCAGGAGTAGAGCGGTGTTCACACTTCAGCAGGAGTAGAGCGGTGTTCACACTTCAGCAGGCGTAGAGCGGTGTTCACAGTAGCAGGATTAAGGCAATACGGGAACCTTCGCAAGTCAGGATGACTTATAACGCTCAGGCAAGGAGTAAGTGTCCAAGGAGGACTTATATAGTTACAGACAGGAGGAAAGGGGAGGAACCAATTAAGGAGCTGACCTAATAAAATGCAGCACCTGGAGCCCAGGGCAAAAGAGAACAAGACTTCACACTGACCAAGCAACAACATCATGGCAGCAAAGAGCGAGAACGCCGGCCGCAGCGGTAAGTACGCGTGCGCCGCCTGGGACCCCCGGGAGGTGTTACAGTACCCCCCCCTCTACTCTCCCTCCTCCTGAGGCCGGCAAGAAATTTTTTGAGTAGAGTAGGGGCATTGATGTTGTCCTCAGGTTCCCAGGACCTCTCTTCAGGACCAAAGCCTTTCCAATCCACAAGATAGTATGTCTTCCTCCCACGCCTCTTCATGTCCAAAATGTCCCTCACCTCATATTCTGGCTCAGGATCTACAGTGACAGGATCTGGAGTAGAAACACTGCGGGAATAGCGGTTCAGGACCAAAGGCTTGAGCAGGGACACATGGAAAGAATTGGATACACGCAGACTAGGAGGCAGGCGGAGTTTATAGATGACATCATTGATCCTTTTCAGCACCTCGAATGGTCCCAGGAACCGAGGTGCCAACTTGTAGCTTGGAACCCTTAACCGGATATTTTTAGAAGATAGCCAGACCTTTTCACCTATAGGAAATTGTGGAGGCTTCTTGCGCCTCCGATCCGCATATTTCTTCATACGAGTCACCGCCTTGGAGATGCAGTCCTTGGCTTGGCGCCATATTTTTAAAAAGTCCCTGAAAGAGGAATCTGCAGCTGGTACCCCAGAAGGAGCGGTAACAGGAAGAGGAATTCGTGGATGGCACCCATAGACAATGAAGAATGGAGAAGAGCCTGAGGATTCACTGGTGTGGTTATTGTAAGAAAACTCTGCCCAAGGTAGCAGCTGGGCCCAATTGTCTTGTCGGGCAGAGACAAAATGACGAAGGTAGTTCTCCAGTATCTGGTTAACTCGTTCCACTTGTCCATTTGTCTGGGGATGGTATCCGGACGAGAAATCCAACTCCACCTCTAGAAGATGGCAGAGAGCTCTCCAGAACCTGGAAGTGAACTGAACTCCACGGTCGGAGACAATGTGTAAAGGTAGGCCATGTAGTCGGAAGATGTGCTCCACGAAGAGACTGGCAAGTTTGGTGGCAGAGGGCAGTCCAGACAGAGGAATGAAATGGGCCATCTTAGAAAAGCGATCCACAACTACCCAAATGACGGTGCAACCAGAAGACAGTGGTAAATCGGTAACAAAGTCCATACCAATGTGTTGCCAAGGGGCATCTGGAATGGAAAGGGGTAACAGCAGACCAGATGGTTTGGACCTGGGGGATTTGTTTTGAGCACAGATGGTACAGGCGGAGACGTATTCCTCCACCTCTTGAGAGAGGTTAGGCCACCAGTAATGCCGTGAGAGAAGCTGGATGGTTTTACGAACCCCTGGGTGACCAGCAAGTTTGGAGTCATGACCCCAAGCCAAAATACGCCTCCTTTTGGAGACTGGTACAAATGTCCTCCCAGGAGGAATGTCTCTAATCTGGACGGGAGCCACGGAAATCAGACGAGCAGGATCAATAATATACTGGGGTTCCTCTTGCTGATCAGAAGAATCAAATGATCGGGAAAGAGCGTCTGCTTTGGTATTCTTCTCAGCAGGGCGAAAGTGTAGCTCAAAGTTGAAGCGAGAAAAGAACAGTGCCCATCTAGCTTGACGAGGATTTAGGCGTTGTGCAGTTTGGAGGTAGACCAGGTTCTTGTGGTCCGTGTAAATCACCACAGGATGTTGTGTACCTTCCAGCAAATGTCGCCATTCTTCCAAGGCCAACTTAATGGCCAAGAGTTCCCTGTCCCCGATAGAATAGTTCCTCTCAGCAGAAGAAAAGAGTTTAGAGAAGAAACCGCAGGTAATCATCTTGCCTCGGGAGTTCTTCTGCAATAGGACTGCTCCAGCTCCAATGGAAGAGGCATCCACCTCTAGGAAAAATTGCTTGGCGACATCCGGATGATGAAGAACAGGAGCAGAGGTAAAAGCCTGTTTTAACTCGGTGAAAGCCGCCTCTGCCTCCGGAATCCATACTTTTGCGTTCACTCCCTTTTTGGTCAGGGCAGAGATCGGGGCGGTGAGAGAAGAGAAACTATGAATGAACTGGCGGTAGAAGTTGGCGAATCCCAAGAATCTCTGAATTGCTCGGAGACCCTGGGGGCGTGGCCAGTTCAACACTGCTTTAAGTTTGTCTGGATCCATCTTCAGACCGGTATCAGAGACAACGAATCCAAGGAACGGCAGAGAGTTTCTCTCAAAAATGCACTTCTCCAGTTTCGCATATAGCCGGTTCTCTCTGAGCCGTCGCAGGACAAGACGGACATGTCTCCGATGTGAGGTCAGATCAGGAGAAAATATGAGAATATCGTCCAAGTAGACCACAACACAGACATTAAGCAGGTCCCGGAAAACATCATTGACAAACTCCTGAAAGACCGCTGGGGCATTACAAAGTCCAAAAGGCATGACAAGATATTCGTAATGACCGTCCCGTGTGTTAAAAGCGGTCTTCCATTCGTCTCCTTTTCGGATGCGGACAAGATTATATGCCCCTCGCAGGTCTAGTTTGGAGAAGATCTTCGCTCCACGAATTCTGTCAAAGAGTTCCGGGATCAATGGCAACGGGTACTTATTCTTGACGGTGATCTGATTAAGGCCCCGATAGTCTATGCAAGGTCTTAAGGATCCATCCTTCTTCTGGACGAAGAAGAATCCTGCGCCAGCTGGCGAAGTGGACTTGCGGATAAATCCCCTTTCAAGATTCTCCTTGATGTAGACTGACATCGCCTGGGTCTCAGGAAGCGAGAGTGGATAAACTCGACCACGAGGGGGGGTAGTTCCTGGTAGAAGGTCAATTGGACAATCATAGGATCGGTGGGAAGGCAGTGTTTCAGCCTCCTTTTTACTAAATACATCAGCAAAACTGGCATACTGTGATGGCAGTCCTGATAGATCCCCCGTCGGTGGAGGCGGAGGTGTGGGCCGGACCTCAGACAGGCAGGTGGAGAGGCAAGAGGGTCCCCAGCGGAGGATTTCACCAGAGTGCCAGTCCAGGGTTGGAGAATGCTGGCGAAGCCATGGAAGGCCAAGAATGACTGGATTCACGGAAGCTGGCAGGACGTAGAAGACGATCTCCTCAGAGTGCAAAACCCCAACTTGCAGTCTAAGGGGCACGGTAACAAACTGCACTGGCTCAGGTAGTGGCATTCCGTTTACCGACGCAACAGATAGAGGTCTCGACAGCCGGGACGTCGGAAGCCGGTACTGACTGACAAGGTCTTGCAGGATAAAGTTACCAGCGGAGCCCGAGTCCAGGAAGGCAGACACTGTGATGCTGGTTCTCTCATGAGAGAGGATCACAGGAATTGAAAGCTTAGGAGAGGATTTCTCCGCGTCTAGAACCACCTCTCCAACATGTCCTAGACTTTGGAGTTTCCCGGTTTCAGCAGACAATTCCGGGCAAAATGGGCTTTGCCAGCACAATAGAGGCACAAGTTCTCAGCTCTGCGGCGTTGTCGCTCCTGATCCGACAATCGGAGGCGTTCCACTTGCATAGGCTCCTCCGAAGAAGCAGAATCGGGAGGCTGGATCGGCCTCTGGAAGGAAGGCGCAAGGCGAGGTGCTCTTCTGCTACGCAAGTCCTCCCTGGAATGCTCCCTGAAACGCAGATCAATTCTGGTAGCTAAAGTGATCAGATCATTCAAGGTAGATGGATGGTCACGACCAGCTAGCTCATCTTTAATCCGCCCTGAAAGGCCTTCCCAGAAAACTGCTAGCTGAGCCTCATCATTCCATGCTAGTTCAGCGGCCAGTGTCCGGAACTGAATTGCATACTGGCCCACAGTCAAGGAACCCTGGCGTAGACGCAGCAAAGCAGAGGCAGCAGATGAAGTGCAGCCTGGCTCCTCAAAAACCATCCGGAAGGTAGCCAGGAACGCCTGCAGACTTGTAGTCTCTGGACCGCCACGCTCCCAGATAGGATTTGCCCATGCCAGGGCCTCACCAGATAGCAGGGACACTATGAAAGCTATCTTTGCCCGTTCAGATGGAAACTTGTGTCCATGCAGCTCAAAATATATGAGGCACTGGTTAAGGAAGCCTCTACAGGACTTGGAATCCCCGCCATAACGAGGCGGCAGCGGCAGATTAATTCCGGAAGCACTCTGATCCGGGGTCACAGGCGCGGAAGCTGGAGGAGTTGCTGAGACGTGTGGTGCAGCTATTACTGGAGAAGAAATGGCGTCTAGGCGGGCAGAAATATTTTGCATGAATTGCATTAAAACATCCTGGCGCTGACTTTGACGTCTCACCTCACTTAATAGATCCGATACAGCAGGCTTGGGGTGACCAGCGGGATCCATGGCCTGAGCGTACAGTCAAGAACAGTGGATGTGGATCCACTGTGTCACGAGAATGTCTTCCCCTAAGGGCGTTGTCTAAGTGTACCTCCCGTTCTTCACAGTACCCCTGATGGTGGGGATAGGCTTTCCCGAGGAGGTACACCAGGTCGCTACCTCTTGGGGTGAGACAATACTCGTGACAGCTGGCCAGACGGACGGAGTACTAAGGTGCAAAACACCAGAGAGACAGGTACGCAGGACAGACACACACCAAGGGAGGAGATGTGGAAGGATGACTGGAGTCAGCAATGCACAGGAAGCAGACTGGAGAGGATCAGCCAGGGGCGGGAACCAGGAACAGGAACCACGACCAGGAGCCAGGAACGGAAGCCAGGTACTGGATAGCAGTGTTCTCACAACAGCAGGACTAGAGCAGTGTTCACACTACAGCAGGAGTAGAGCGGTGTTCACACTACAGCAGGAGTAGAGCGGTGTTCACACTTCAGCAGGAGTAGAGCGGTGTTCACACTTCAGCAGGCGTAGAGCGGTGTTCACAGTAGCAGGATTAAGGCAATATGGGAACCTTCGCAAGTCAGGATGACTTATAACGCTCAGGCAAGGAGTAAGTGTCCAAGGAGGACTTATATAGTTACAGACAGGAGGAAAGGGGAGGAACCAATTAAGGAGCTAACCAAATAAAATGCAGCACCTGGAGCCCAGGGCAAAAGAGAACAAGACTTCACACTGACCAAGCAACAACATCATGGCAGCAAAGAGCGAGAACGCCGGCCGCAGCGGTAAGTACGCGTGTGCCGCCTGGGACCCCCGGGAGGTGTTACAGCAGCACAATATACTGCCCCAGCAGAACCAGATACCACAGTGAGGCACAATATACTGCCCCAGCAGAACCAGATACCACAGTACAGCACAATATAGTGCCCCAGCAGAACTAGATCCCACAGTGCAGCACAATATACTGCTCCAGCAGAACCAGATACCACAGTGCAGCACAATATACTGCCCCAGCAAACCAGATACCACAGTACAGCACAATATACTGCCCCAGCAGAACCAGATACCACAGTGCAGCACAATATACCGCCCCAGCAGAACCAAATACCACAGTGTAGCACAATATACCGCCCCAGCAGAACCAGATACCACAGTGCAGCACAATATACTGCCCCTGCAGAACAGATACCACAGTGCAGCACAATATACTGCCCCAGCAGAACCAGATACCACAGTGCAGCACAATATACTGCCCCAGAGAACCAGATACCAAAGAGCAGCACAATATACTGCCCCAGCAGAACCAGATACCACAGTGCAGCACAATATACTGCCCCAGCAGAACCAAATACCACAGTGTAGCACAATATACTGCCCCTGCAGAACCAGATACCACAGTGCAGCACAATATACTGCCCTGCAGAACCAGATACCACAGTGCAGCACAATATACTGCCCCTGCAGAACCAAATACCACAGTGCAGCACAATATACTGCCCCAGCAGAACCAGATACCACAGTGCAGCACAATATACTGCCCCAGAGAACCAGATACCAAAGAGCAGCACAATATACTGCCCCAGCAGAACCAGATACCACAGTGCAGCACAATATACTGCCCCAGCAGAACCAAATACCACAGTGTAGCACAATATACTGCCCCAGCAGAACCAGATACCACAGTGCAGCACAATATACTGCCCCTGCAGAACCAGATACCACAGTGCAGCACAATATACTGCCCCAGCAGAACCAAATACCACAGTGTAGCACAATATACTGCCCCAGCAGAACCAGATACCACAGTGCAGCACAATATACTGACCCAGCAGAACCAAATACCACAGTGTAGCACAATATACTGCCCCAGCAGAACCAGATACCACAGTGCAGCACAATATACTGCCCCTTCAGAACCAGATACCACAGTGCAGCACAATATACTGCCCCAGCAGAACCAGATACCACAGTGCAGCACAATATACTGCCCCAGAGAACCAGATACCAAAGAGCAGCACAATATACTGCCCCAGCAGAACCAGATACCACAGTGCAGCACAATATACCGCCCCAGCAGAACCAGATACCACAGTGCAGCACAATATACTGCCCCAGCAGAACCAAATACCACAGTGCAGCACAATATACTGCCCCAGCAGAACCAGATACCACAGTGCAGCACAATATACTGCCCCAGCAGAACCAGATACCACCGTGCAGCACAATATACTGCCCCAGCAAACCAGATACCACAGTACAGCACAATATACTGCCCCAGCAGAACCAGATACCACAGTGCAGCACAATATACCGCCCCAGCAGAACCAAATACCACAGTGTAGCACAATATACTGCCCCAGCAGAACCAGATACCACAGTGCAGCACAATATACTGCCCCTGCAGAACCAGATACCACAGTGCAGCACAATATACTGCCCCAGAGAACCAGATACCACAGTGCAGCACAATATACTGTTCCAGCAGATCCAGATACCACAGTGCAGCACAATATACTGCCCCAGCAGAACCAGATACCACAGTACAGCACAATATACTGCCCCAGCAGAACGTCACAGGATGGTTTCAGATGTACTCAGTCACTGGCCATACATGTCGGCTCGGGGGGCCCATTAAGCACCAGCCCACCTGGAATTTTCCCTGTGGGGTCTATGACCAGTCTGCCCCTGAGTATGAACAAGAAACATTCAAGCGTTCAGGGACAAAATGAAGCTGAGACACCAAGAGTTATGGCTATAAAACCATTATAAGTGGTGACTTACTCTACTTTAGGGGATAGCAGACAGCACATTTACTTACCTCCTTCCTGGATCACTTATCAGTCTCAGGGTCAATTGTCCTTATCATCCATATTGGAGATGATTCTCCCACCTATAGGTCCTCAGTGCTCCACCACCAGTCCTCCAAATCTACTACAGCTCCAAGGTCTATTTACTGAATATATAGGATTATAATAAAAGTCCTTGTAACACGTTTCTGGAGGTCCTGAAATCATGAGACATAATGGAGAACGTACAAACAGTATAATTGTAATATCATATTACATGGCGGCTGACAGGAAACAGATAAAGATATGGCATTTAGGGCCCATGCACACAAAAACGTATGCCCTCTGAGACATATGGTCCGTGAGTGGGCCATATGTCCCAAAGCGTAGTTGAATGTGTGTACGGTAGCATACGTTACTATGACGCTGGTGGCATTGGGCCACTCGCAGGACTACTGTCCAGGACTCATATGATCAAATGAGTGCTGGACAGTAGTCCCATGGGATTTATGGACCGTATGTCTCTAGGAGGGCATACGTTCGTGTGCATGGGCTCTTACACTGTACATCAGGTCAATGTTAATTCTACCTACCAAACAAAATGATTAAACAGTACCTAGAACATCCTTGAATAATTAGCTAAAGGAATAAAAATCGGTATAAAATTAACTCCTACACAAACATCTCTCCAAGGGAACTGCACTATGTTCCATAGCTAGGAAGCACCATATGTTCCAAACACCGGAAGTCTGTGTTCCACAGACAGGAAGTGTCATGTGTTCCAAATACAGGAAGTGCTATGTGTTCCAAATATAGGAAGTGCCATATGTTCCAAATACAGGAAGTTTGTGTTCCACAGACAGGAAGCAACACGTGTTCCAGATAAAGAAGTGCCATGTGTTCCACATACAGGATATCTGCGTTCCACAGACAGGAAGTGCCATGTGCCTAAATTTAAAAGACGTAAAGAATGATTTCTGGATTCAAATAAAAAAAGAAGAATCACTTTTTATTGGGGTATTTAATTCCAAACATGATTTAACTAACACTTATCATCAAACGGTGCCTGACACAAATTGCACATCTTCAAGCGTAGACAAGCTGCCATTATCTGTCAATTTTGGCTGACGTAAAGCCCTGGTTACATACGTACAACCTTGGCATATGACAAGAACTAGTCTCAATGGGAAAAAGCAAAGCGACACTTTCATAGCTCCCAATCATCTCGGATCGAGTGGGACAGTCCTGGATTGCAGTGACTGTCCTGCTGTCCCGCTATAGGGGAGGTATGTCCCGCTTTCTGGCATCTGTCCCTGCATGGGTATGACGCAGAGACAGTTGCCATAGTGAAGCAGAGAGCCGGCATCGGGGCCGGCAGTCAGCCTAGGCTCCGCCCCTCCACAGACTAGAGCAACCAATGTCCTGCTGCTGCTAGGAAGAAGGTAAATATGTGGTGTTTATTTTTTTTATTTTACTTTCTGTGAGGGGCACAATGTGGGCATATTACTGGGGGGCACAATGTGGGCATATTACTGGGGGCACAGCTGGGCATAATTCTGTGAACACACAACATGGGCATAAATACCGTCAATATATTTCTACTACACAACCCATTGTGTTCTCAGCCTTTTACCTTTTAAACTTTTGTCACCATATGTGATGGTTTGTCTGAGTTATGGACATTATTCTACACTAGTTGGGTTGACTAGTGTGCAGAATTCATCTCTGTTTTGCTAGATTATCTAGATGAAAAACTCCCAGCCTTTCCTTAAAAAAATGTATTGTAATGTTTGTAAACTTTATTGTTATTTTTAAAATACACAGATTATATATAGAATGCTGCTGCCTTCCCATAGAAAAATACTTTGCGTGTGCTTTCTCTCTGCACCCTGTCTGATCTGCCTTCCTTGGATCCTATGCCCCTCTCCACTCTCTGCTCTGCTGCTGATGGTTCTAACACTATTACCTTTGTTCTGCATGTATAAATAATTGCAGTGATGTTAAATATAAAAGGAACCTGTCATCACCTTTATGCAGCCCATACTAACAGCAGAAAAAAGTAGAGACAGGTGAGTTGATTTCAGTGGTCTGTCATTTATAAGTTAAAAGTAAGTGGCTGCCGAGAACCAACATCACAATCATGCAGACTAGGCCTGGAAAAGAGTCACGGCCACCTGAGAAGAGTCCTGGTTAATCATGAATTCCTGCTCTCCCTGCCCACCTACTGGTGACTGACAGTCTTCTACCTAGTTTTTCTCCCTTTCTCTGTAGGAGAGAACTGCCAGTCATCAGCAGATGGGCGGGAGAGCAGGGGATTAGGAATAACCATGACTCTTCTTAGGTAGAGTTGACTCTTTTCATGAGTGACACACCGCTGAAATCACCATTTCTGTCACTAATTTATGCTGCCCTTAGTGAGGTCACCATAAAGTTGATGACAGGTTCCCTTTAAGTAGTGAAGCCATTCTGTGACATACATGTAAGTCATCAGTTTGTGGGTTGACACTAAAAGAGATTATACACAGTTTTGAAAATGTGGATGGTTTATTTCGAACATAGTGCCCCACCTGTCCACAAGTTCTGTCTGGTACATCAACTTGGCTCTATCAAATTATATACAGTAGAACTGCAAAATGACATACAACCTAAGGACAGACGTGACATTGTTTTTAGAAGAAGGCAGCTTTGATCTTCTAACGCTGGACAACACCTTCAAGTTATACCTTCTCACCAAAGTGAGTTATTTGATGTGATTCAAGAAACGATTTTCTGGCCAAAACACTGTCCATAAACTGCACATGATCATGGCTTCTTCACTATGTGAAATTTTAGATGTCTCACAAGAGCTGATTTGTGACTAAAACATTCCCCACATTCTGAACTTTAAAAAGTGGCTTCTCTCTTGTGTGACTTCTCTGATGTCTCTTAAGATGTGCTTTCTGACTAAAACATTTCCCACATACTGCACAGGAAAATGGTCTCTTCCCTGTGTGAATTAGTAAATGTTTCACAAGAGTTGATTTGTGACCAAAACACTTTCCACATTCTGAACAAGAATATGGCTTCTCTCCTGTGTGAGTTTTCTGATGTTCCACAAGTTGTGATCTCTGGCGAAAATGGTTCCCACATACTGCACATGAATATGGCTTCTCTCCTGTGTGAATTCTTAGATGTACCATTAGTGAAGATTTATGGTTAAAACATTTCCCACATTCGGAACAGGTAAATGGCTTATTTCCTGTATGAGATCTCAAATGAAGATCAAGATTTGTTTTATTAATAAAACAGTTCCCGCATTCTGAACATGAGTATGGCTTCTCTCCTGTGTGAGATCTCAGATGAAGAACAAGACTTGTTTTATTTCTAAAACATTTCCCACATTCTAAACATGAATATGGCTTCTCTCCTGTATGCATTCTTCGATGCTTTACAAGTTCTGATTTCTGGTTAAAACATTTCCCACATTCTGAACAGGAGTATGGCTTCTCTCCTGTGTGAATTCTTCGATGTCTCACAAGTCCTGGTTTCTGGTTAAAATATTTCCCACATTCTGGACATGAAAACGGCTTTTCTCCTGTGTGACTTCTTTGATGTGTCTCAAGATGTGACTTCCGACCAAACCATTTCCCACATTCTGAACATGAAAACGGCTTCTCTCCTGCGTGACTTCTCTGGTGTCTATCAAGATGTGATTTCTGAAGAAAACATTTCCCACATTCTGAACATGAAAATGGCCTCTCTCCTGTGTGACTACTCTGATGTCTCACAAGAACTGATTTCCGACTAAATCCTTTTCCACATTCTGAACATGAAAATGATTTTTCATTTTTGTGAATTCTCTCATGCATGGAAAGATCATGTTTCTTTCTAAATTGCTCCTCACATTCAGAACATGCAAATATTTTATCCCTTCTATGTACAATTCTATTTTTGCCAATCCGTGATTGATTATTTTCTACAGCATAAGCGGGAGGTAACAGGAGATGCGAGTCCGAGCCTCTTATACAGTCTCCACCTGAAAAAAGGAAAGTCATATTAAACCATTATATTTAATGGCTGCCGTGTGGTTAAGTTGATGGAATATGGTTATAATTAGTATTGTACTCAAAGTTAGGAGTCCTAGGCAGGTACTATAAAGGTGGGGTTCTATAGAGCTGAATATTATAGCAGACTTTGCAAAACCTGGAGAAGTCTGGAGAAAGCCCTCTGTATAGCCCCACAGGCACTGCAAGCATAGGCCTAGTTAAAGAGTATCCAAGGAAGTGCGATGGACCGTGTAGGCAGGCACTGTGATGCTCAAATGCAGACATTCATGTCAGTGGTTGTGTTAGTATTTATTGTAGATGCACATAACCTTTATAGAGAGGTGTAACTACCATAGCGGCAGACCATGCGACTGCTATGGGGCCCAGGACAAGAGGGGCCCAGTCTTAGTTGGGATTATCTCCTCTTCGACTGGGGATGAAAACTTGGTCAGGACTCTACCCTCTAAAGGAACAACTTTGAGCAAATGAGGCAGTGGAAAAAATGGCCCAAGGGTCATTGAAAGGGGTTAAGGCAAAAACCTTTCCATCCTGGGTGAGGGGCCTGGTTTGATTCCTGCTTTGGGGCCCTTACATCTCTATGTACACCATTGCTCCCTGTTGGCAGTGCTGAGTAGCTCTGGTGCCATTGATAAACTGAACAGCTGATCGTGGGGGTATGGGGTTTTGGATCACTGATTAGGTAGTGATGGACTATCTTAAAGATAAGCCATCGCTCAATAAAGGCTGGACAGACCCTTCATTTCCTGCAATCCCTACCCAGGGATTTGTGTACTGTATTGCACTGTCACAATTCTGGCACAGACTTATTCTTAGGATTGGTATTCAATATCAGAGAAGTGGTAGTCTGACACAGGGGCGGATTGGCCATAGACCTTACAGGGAAATTTCCCGGTGGGCCGATGCCCAAGGGGCCGTGGTATTTGGCTCTGTAGGGTTGTATAATGTGCCAAAATATGGTATTGCTGGCCCTGCCTTCCATCAATTTTGATCCAACTACAAAATGGGGCCACTTTTAGTAATTTTTCCCAGGGCCACTTTAAGTTCCCAATCCGCCCTTGGTCTGACACCTGGGAAACCCTATGATCAGTTGGTTTTGGCAGCTGACCGGTGCTTTAAAAAAACAGTGGACGGAGGCGGAAGCAGACAGCTCTATCAGCCCTCTGGGCCGGGATACTGCTGTGAATGTAACCTGGCACCGCCACTGTACAGTGGATTGGACTTTCTGGTTCTGGCTCCATATATTGTGCTTATTCTGGGGCCATGGGTTATTGAGAACAGCTGATCATGTAACAGACCCCCACTGATCTGATAGTGATGAACTATACGATGGGAAGGTTATCAATATCTAGAACCTGGAAAATCTCTGACTTTTTTTGGACAATTTAAAATCATCCCTAATCATGCAATATTAAATAGTGCCATTGGAAAACACAACTTTTGCCCCAAAAACAAGTACCTCATGTGTATGTGAATATCAAAATAAAATAAAAAAAAAAAAGTTATGGCTCCGGGAAGAAGTGAAAATGGAAAATTGAAAAATAACACCGGTGTTTTCAACCAATCAGGTGTGAGAGGGCCTAACTCGAATTTTACCTTCAAATTGTCTGCTGGTCCTAGCAGGATTTTGTGGCATAACATCAGGCTTTTCCATGTGCTTTCAGCCACATTCAAATTAATGAATTAATGATTTTCAGTCGATGAATTTAGTAAATTTTGTGTGAAGACATCCTAATGGTTCACATACTTTTGCCACTCACAGACAAGTCATACTGGATCACTTTCCTGAAGAAATGACCAAGTCTTTTTATATATTTTTGACTCATTTGTTAATCTATGTTTAGGACTTTTGTGCAAATCAGACGTAGCTTTAGGTCAAACTTATGCAGAAATATAGAAAATTCTGAAGGGTTTGCAAATGTCAAGCCCCACTGTGTATCAGTACAGAATTTCTGTACCTGCTTTGTATCACACTGTCCCAGTGCTTAGGAATATCAAGGGATGTAAAAAATCATCATCACGAGGAAGACATTTCATAGTTATTATCGAAAATGTATAGTCAATATATCTCCAGCCTGAAACGGCCGTGAAGAGAAAAAAATATCAAATATCCTCCAAGCCGTATTGTAAATGTGGAAATTAACTGCTCCAACTCACTGGATGAGGAGTTCAGAAAAGATGAGCAGATGTCTGTGTGATATAATCTCCTCCATTGGAGAGTAGATAGATTGCGTTAAAGAAGAACTCCCGCAAAACTTTTTATTCTCTGACCTGTTAGAAAGGTACATGATGTAATCTATAGTGAATGTAATCTTCTTATCAGAGACTGTATTTGTGAGTTATGCCCTCTCTTCTTATTGTAGCTGGGTCATGTGACCAACTCCCTGACCTCCAACTGACCCAGGACAGGAAGCCAGTTACTGCTCTATTCATTCCTATGAGACTGAAAGTGAGGCTCCCATAGGAATACATAGAGAAATAGACTTCCTGTCCACACATAAGATGCTGTATTAGTTGGTGGGTCTGATGCTGGTCACATGACACATATGAGAATCATCAGGGAGATATAACTCAAAAATTCAGCTACTGGTAAGAAAATGACATTCACTACAGATTACATCATGTACATTTCTAGCAGGACATAGAATAAAATTTTTTGCGGGAGACTTTAAGTAGTCTCAGTCGGCAACATGTAAGGGAAGAGTAAAACACAAGATTTACGAAAGGCTCTTACCATTCACTGACTGTGATGGGGGGTTTTCAGGGCCACTTGTTGTTCCACCATAATTTTCCTATAAGGATCCAACATTGAGGACATGAGATATAGGAAAAAGGACCCCAATTTATCTTAGATCAAAAAACCCTAGAAGACATGAAACAATGTGCCCTAAGAGGGAACCGATTGCCTCACATGGTGGTCAGACAGGATCAACATTCAACCACGTATTTTACACATCAACAGAAATGGTTTGCTGCATGAAATGATCTGAGCTGATGCTGAAGTGAACAGCGGTGTTCATTACCATCATTCAGTAACATCACAGCTTTTACAGTAAAGAAGCCTTTCATCATTCCTGTAGTCAGAGAGCAGACACTTTGGTCTTTTGTGGAGACATCCCTGTGTTATCTGATCACAGTGTTTCTTGCATTTAATGTATAAATGTTGTCATGTCCCCCTGTAGGCATCTTCTAGAGACTCCAACTCAATGCATCCAGGCCTCTGTCATTTTTATTTATTTTTATTTTAAATTAATTTTAGGTCCAAATTGAAAGTGCGCCAATTGCCCTGAAAACTGGTGTATAAGACTCTCCTACAAGGTAACAGGCATAATTGGATATCACTGGATGCGACCAAAACATTAACTGCTGCTGACATACTAAAATCTACTTATGTATATCCGTTGTTCACTTATAAACCATAGAAATATTGCAGCAGTTTTTTGGGAAAGAAAAATAAAAACAACACAGGTTTTTCAAGATTCCCTCTGGATAGGTCATCAATATCTGATCGGTGGGGGTCTGACACCCAGGACCTCTGAGATGGCAGCAGAGCTCGCAGTAGGTCCACAGCCTTCTCACAGCTTTCCCTAGGCTGAGTGTCAACATGTTTATCAGTCACATGACCTAGGCGCAGGTCAGACACATTGAAGTGAATGGGACTGAGCTGCGTTGCAACAAGTTTTTGGATAAAAAACACAGAAGCAATTCAACATTCCCTGGGTGAGACCACATTATACAGTTCACTGCTACTGACGCACTAAAATACTCTTATTGCAATTCTTACTTATAACATTAAAAAAAAATAAAGTGCTACAGATTTTAGAAACAATATAGCACAGGCACAATTGGACATCCCCAGAGTACGATCCAAATATACACTGCTCTGTCTCCATGTCTTCAAGTCCCTGCCCTTTTCACCTTTACTTAATTTTAAATGTAAAATGGTGCTCTGTTTTGGGCAATCACACATATAGCCAAAACTTTGAATTCATTTGGAGGAAGAATTTTTGCAAAATTTGTTAAAAATTTTATTAATTTAGACTAGAATCACTCATCTCTAGGCTGCAGTAAGATTAAATCCACAACTTAGGAGTCAATGTTTCCTTCAATTCATGACATTATTCTGTTAGTCTCTTAAGCAGCTAATTGGCATTGTGCTGTTATTGTTATTTACTTACACTGCAGAACTTTATATTAACCCTTTCAGTACCGGAGGTTTTTTCGGTCATGCATTTTCGTTTTGCGCTCCCTGCCTTCAAACAGCCATAACTCTTTTATTTTTCTGTTCACATAGCTGTATGAGGGCTTGTTTTTTGCGGGACAAGTTGTACTTTCCAACGCCACCATTTAATATTGCATATGGTGTAGTGGGAAGCGGGAAAAAAATTCCAAATCAGGTGAAATTGCAAAAAACCGCTACTCCGCTACAGTTCTACGGGTTTCTTATTTACAGAGTTCGATGTGCATTAAAACTGACCCGTTATTTTCATTCTACTGGTCAGTACAAATCCGGCAATACCTAATATGTATAGTTTTTCCTGCGTTTTGATGAAGTGAAAAAATAATTAGAAAGTTGCCCTTTTTTTTTTTTTTTTTTTCCTTGTCATATCTTGACCCCTATAACTTTTTGGTATTTATGTGTACAGAGCTGTATGGGGGCTCATTTTTTGCGGGACAATCTGAAGTTTTTATTGATACCATTTTGGGGTGTGTATAACTTTTTGATCACTTTTTATTTAATTTTTTTTAGAAAAAAAAAAGCGACAAAAAAAGGCAAATCGCCATTTGGACGCTTTTTTCCGCCACACAATTCGCCGTATTGGATTTTTTGTGTGGGCGTTTTCGGTCACGGTGATACCCATGATGTCTATATTTAGTGTTATTTAGGTATTTATTTTTTACTTATACGGAAATGGGGGTGATTTGAACTTTTATATCTTTTTTATTTTTTATATATTTTTTTACATTTTTTTTTATTTATTTTTTACTATTTGAAAGCTCAAATATGAGCTTATATATTGTGGCTTTTTTTTTTCTTTATGAGCAATCAGGGATTTACTAGAGGCAGTTAAATCCATGAATTGCTCATTTCTTATCCTGGCCTGCCATCTAGTGGCCAGAATAAGAATTGCAGTTTGAAAACTGTAATCCTCACCAGCGAGGATTACAGTTTTCATATGGTGTACAGACACCCCGATTGGCCACACAGGGTGTCTGTACACCACCCGGAAGCGAACGCTTCCGGGTTTAGACGCAACTAGATGCCGTGATCACGTGTGATCACGGCATTTAATCACCCCCGGAAGACGCCGCCGATACTGTAAGTAGCGGCAAGTCTCTGCTGTTAGAAAGAGCAGAGACTTGCCGGCCATGACGCCCGCCGCACCCGCGAGCGGGCGCCATGTGCCCGCATCGCACCAGCGCCGTACATGTACGGCGCTGGTACTGTAAAGGGTTAAAGGGGTTGTCTCATTACAAACACATCCCCAATCACCAGTATAGAAGATAACTGTCTGGTTGGCAGAGGTCAGATCGTTGGGGCCCCCATCAATTATGAGAAGTTGGGTTCCATTCACCTGTATGAATAAATAAGCCGGTCATGCTGTTCCGGAGTACCTCTGGAGTCGGAACGACACAGCTCTAACCACTTCCTGTACAAGTTAATGGAAGCAGTGTTGTAGTAACAAGCTCAGTTTAATTTGCCGATCTGATATTAATGGCTTATCCTGAGCATATGCCATCAAAAAGAAAATCATGGAGAACCCCAAAATTGAAAAGTGCATGTGCAATAAGGGAGAGATTCAACAAAATTCTTCAGGAAACCAAAAACCACAGTCAACAAAAACATAGCCATATAGAGCAGGACTTGCAGAAGTCTCACCTGATGATCCAGTAGAACATTTCGCTTTTCCTCAGGACAATCCTGGTAATACAGAGGACTGGGACATCTCTCTGGTGGATTTCTCCTACTGGACTCATCTATAGGAAATAAACCCAGTGACTGAATACATTGTCTGTATGTGATGATCAGATGATGGGTGAATCTAGGTGATCCTCAAACCTGGTCTCCTCTATAATGGAGGAAGGTCTCCTCTTACCTGGTGATGTGAGGGGCTGGTGATCCTTCATTATGACATCCTTGTACAGATCCTTGTGTCCTTCTAAATACTCCCACTCCTCCATGGAGAAATAGACAGTGACATCCTGACACCTTATAGGAACCTGACACACACAATCATACAGTCATCCTCCAGACACCTCCTTGGTGTTATTGTATAATGTCCCAGCATTCCCAGCAGCGCTCACCTCTCCGCTCAGCAGCTCAGTGATCCTGTTGGTAAGTTCTAGGATCTTCTGCTCATGTATCAGTGAATGAGGTGGAGGCTCGGTGATGGCTCCCGGGGTCCTGCTCCATTCTCCTGACACATGGGGTGTCACACACTCACCAGACGACTTCTTCACTACTGTGTAATCCTGTGTATGGGGAGACACCGATCACTACATGTATTCTAAGAGTCCTTCACCTTTCCAGTCATTTACCTGTATTATTAATAGAGATAAGAGTGATGTCATGTGAGACTCTCACCTCTCCAGTTATCAGGTAGATGATCTCCAGGGTGAGGTCTAATATCCTCCCAGCCATGTGGTCTCTGTCCTCGTCCATCCTTGGTGCGTCACTGATGGAAAGCAGCATCATGTTTCAAAGAACACTTGAAATGTTGGAGTCCAGTATCTGAGGAACAAGTAGGATTTACTTCAAGCTCACATTTTTAGATCATATTACATGAGGAATATTGCATAATTACCAACTTTGTGAAGCTACTGATATGGGAGAGGAGAGGTAGCAGCACACAGAGCGCACTGCCAGAAATTTTTCATCCTGCGGACCCATTTTATAGTATACCCCTTTACTGATGAGACCCGTCAGTCTTATCCCCTTTTCCTGTAGGCTCCAAGCCATCAGTATATGTATGGGCACCAGGACTGCATCTGATGACATTAGTTTCAGCCCCACACACCGATAGGACAGGTCTCTGGGGCCTGCTATGAGGCTTTCCCAGCACCCAGGAGATATGATTACTCTTTTGGAGGCCTCCCCTTTTTCAGTAAACCTCATAGATGTTTTGGGAGAGCTGACAAGAATGAAATAGTGTCTACCTCCTGTAATTGGGAACGATAAAGGACTACTGATAGCATACAGTGGAGGTGAAGCTGCTAGTGACGTGTACGAATATGAAAAGGAAATAATCAAGGGCTCGGAAAGTGAATCCTGAAGCTAAGACGCCAGGAGGTACGGATATAAAATCATTATAAGATATGACTTATTCTACTTTAGAGGGTTGTAGACAGTTCATCGACTTACCACCTTCCTGGATCACATGTCCATATTGGAGATGATTCTCCCACCGATAGGTCCTTAGTGCTCCACCACCAGTCCTCTAGATGTACTAGAGCTCCAAGGTCTATTTACTAAATGTATAGGTTTATAATTAGAGTCCTTGTAATATGTTCTTTGGGAAGGGGGTGAGAACATCTTACTTTGGTAGACATAATAGGGAACATACAAACAGTATAAACTTAATACAATCCATGCCGGCTGACAGGAAGTACGGAAACAGGAAGTGACATCATGTTGACATTGTACATGTGTACTGTACAATGTTAATTTTTACCTTCCAAATGAAATGATTAAACAGCAACTAGGAACATCCTGGAGTAACTACCTAATGGGAGCGCAGTAATGGTCTAAAATTGGCTCCTACACAACCAGCTGAACGCAGGAACTGCGTTGTGATCCACATGGAGAAAGTTTGTGTTCCACAGACAGGAAACTCCTTGAGTTCCACAGACAGGAAGTGCCATGTGTTCCATTTATAGGAAGTCTGTGTACCTCAGACAGGAAGCGCCATGTGTTCCACAGACAGGAAACTCCTTGAGTTCCACAGACAGGAAGTGCCATGTGTTCCATTTACAGGAAGTCTGTGTGCCTCAGACAGGGCGTGTAATGTAATGCAATGTAAACAAAAAAAAAGTAAAGAATCATTTCTAGATTCAAATAAAAAAGATGAAGCCTCCCTCATGGGGTATTTAAAGTGGTTGTCCCACGAAAAAATATTTTACAGTTTGTAATCTAGCACTTGGATCTGAATACTTTTGTGATTGCATGTAATTACAATTGTAATTGTTATAGCTACTAAGTTATTCAATGAAATCTATATGTATAGCTCCACCTACTGTTTGCCATTTTTCTAATTTCTTTGACATTGGAAGCACATGCTTAGTTCAATCCTTCATCTTCAACTAGCTGCAACAGAAAGGACACACCCACTGAGAAAGGACACACACCCTGATCTGCCAGCATTAAATAAATCTAGCAGAGCAATGAATGTGGAGATCTCTGGATCCATGTGAGGTACAGGGCTGGTTCTAGCTTTGTTAGAAAGAGGTTGTCATGTACTATATGATGTCTGATTTTCTTTTTTTTTCATTATTCATGGGATAACCCCTTAATGATTCCAAACATATTTTAACCAACATTTATGATTAAAAGATGCCCTTACACCTTAACCAGCTGTCAACCAAATGTTTATCTATTGCCAAAACAATAGGATCATCATTGAAATGCAATTGCTTCATTACCAGGCGATTATCCATTTTTACGTTTTCATTTTTTACTACTTGCCTTTCCAAAGCCATAACATTTTTATTTTTCCTTTCATGTAGCCATATGGGGGCTTGTTATTTTTTGCAGGATAAGTTGTATTTTTTAATGCCACAGATTAATATTGCATTGCCTACAATTTAGTGTGAAGCTGAAGATGGAAAAAAAACACAATTTTGCTGCAGTTTTATCGGTTTTGTTTTTTTATGGGGTTGCCTGTGAGGTAAAACTGACCTTTGCCCGTCTTTGTCTCAGTCAGTATGGATATGGAGATACCACATTTATGGAGTTTTTATAATGAAAAAAAAAAACTTCACCATCTGCTTCCTGAGCACACATACAGTTGAAAATGAGTCATGCAAGGATCCGGACAGCTGGAATTCACAGTCTGCACTTGGAGACAGTCCACCCTATTCTATATATTGAATTGGAAGATGTGGTCAATCTAATGTCAGAAGATTTAATAATGACAGACTTATTGAGCATGTGTCAGCAGGATCAACCCTATTAAACAGACATGCTGATGGCAGGGTTGATCCTGATGATTAATGTACAATTACTGGGCCACGCACGAGGATATTGATGCCTGGCGTTGTCAGTCAAGGAGAGGGGAAACTAGCCATCACTGGAAAGTGGAGGAGCTGAGGTTCACCAAGGAATAGAACCTGCCCCTCAGTGCGCTGAAGCCCTCAATTGCATTAAGAGTATGGGTATGACCACATGGTACAGTTGTGGAGCACTTGGGACACGGCCCTGCTGCAGTCAAGTACAGTGCAGCCAATGAGGGCGCAGCTGCCTCTTATTTAAAGGGGTTTTCTGAGTTATGAAAAAAATACAGTACTGTAAATCTGATGGGCAGCAATATATAACTAAGTTAAGAAAGTTTTAGGCAAAAAATATAAATTTTCTCATTTCCCTGGTTCTCTTCTGGCCCTATGTTTACTTGCAATAACAACAATATCTGCCCCCCCCCCACCCCCGCCACACACACACACACACACACACTGCTCTGCAAAGGGAGTGAATACAAGTGCTGCCCTGAGTGACAAGTCTGCTGGAATACTCAGCAGCATGTTGTATGTATAGGACTACAAGTCCCAGCTGAACAATTACACTGCTGATACACACAGGAACTTCGCCCTACCTTTCTTGTGCAATACACTCTGCAGATCTCCTCCAGTTCAGCTCCAGTCAGCTCTGTCTGCAGGATGAGAAGAACAGATCGTGTGTCTCTTCATTGCCTACAGCAACTGTTGTAAAGCCTTGAGTGTGTTCTGGCTGAAGAGGTTAATGTTTTATCTGAAAGAATCCCGGGAGAGAGCTTATAGCAAGAGTCGGCAGAGCAGGGGGGCGTGGCCAGCACAGTGACGTCTCGTGTACAGACTTTTATCTGCTGGTGGACGAATATAAGATTAGCAGGGAGGAAAGCTGACATCACAGGTCATGTGACCCTGAGTGAAATCTGAGAAACCAGCAAGTTTGAAAGGAGAAAGTGTATGGAAAAGCTGTTATATTTGATTAGTTAGAAGCATACAAAGGACAAAAAAATAACTCGGACAACCCCTTTAACTAATGAAGACCGCACTGTATAGCGAAAAACCTTCTGTGGCCTCATTCAAATGATCATATCCAAGCTGCAGTCTGTAAACTACAGATCTGCAAAATACAGACGCTTTTTTCTTACACATTTTTCTCACTCTGATCAATAGAAATGACTATTCTCATCCACAATGGGATATGTTCTACAATTTGTGGAAAGGCTACAAGGATCCGCAACAAATAGAGATGTGTGCATACCCCCTTAGAAATAAATGTGTCAGTGTGCAAAACATGTGGATGGCACATAGATGGAAAATATGGTCATGTGCATGAGGCCTAAGACAAAGCTAAAGGATCTTCAGAACCTTAGAGTTGCTAAGTCTTTTCAGCTTGCTAGATAAAGATTTTATTCTCTATTAAATCTGAACTAGGTCAGAGAGTCACTACCACCCTGTTGATTGGTAAAGAATTCCCTTCCATTCCATTTTTGTATAACTTAGAAACCCAAGGGTCAATTAATTCTTCATCCTCTTCCTCGTATACATATTCGTTGGTGGATACTTTGCTGTCCTCCGTCCATATTCTCACTCCGTCAGAGTTGGCTCGAAACTCCCTAGTGTCTCCCTTTACTCTGAACGATATTGAAGATGTTTTGTCCTCTATACCCATGGGTAAGAGCCCAGGTCCTGATGGGCTACTAATTATTTATTAAAAGAAGTTCTGTAAGAGTTTGTCCCCTCATTTCTAAAATGTGTGTAATTAACTCCCTCCTTCTAAACAAGTGGTTGAGAGATGTGGGAATTATAGACATAATTGTGCTCTGAATTGAGATGTTAAAGGGAACCTGTCATCACCTTTATGCTACCAGTACTAATGGCAGAATAAAGTAGAGACAAGTGAGTTGATTTCAGCGGTCTGTCATTTATAAGTTGAAAGTAAGTGGTTGCCGAGAACCAACATCACAAACATTGCAGACTGGACCTGGAAAAGAGTCAAATCTTCATGAGAAGAGTCCTGGTTATTCATGAATTCCTGCTCTCCCCGCCCACCTGCTGATGACTGATAGGCTTCTACTTAGTTTTCTCTCTTTCTCTCTAGGAGAGAACTGCCAATCATCAGTAGATGGGCGGGGAGAGCAGGAGATTAGGAACAACCATGACTCTTCTCAGGTAGATTTGACTCTTTTCAAGGCCTGGGCTGCAATGATTATGATGCTGGTTCTCAGCAACCACTTACTTTTAGCTCATGAGTGACACACCGCTGAAATCAGCATTTCTGTCACTAATTTATACTGCCCTCAGTGAGGGCAGCATAAAGTTGATGACAGGTTCCCTTTAAATGGTGGGCTAAGTTTCTTGCACTCCATATTAAACTGCTCTTGTGGGATCGGTTGGTGAGGAACACGTTGGATTTGGGCACAGTAGGCATGAAACCAGTAAAATAAAGCGATAGGTAGAGGTGGGACCTGTACCTGTCTGACAACGATCGGACATCCAAGTGATATGCCATCAATTTCTGAGATGGCAATACCCCTTGAACAACATGGTAGATGTAGTAGTTATGAAGCTGTAGATACTACTTTCTCATTAGTTTTTTGTTTTTTTCAGGTTGTTTGCAAAAAATTCCGGAATTTTGAAATCCCGGCAGAAATGACTGGAATCTGGAGATACCTCAAGAATGCATACACCAGGGATGAATTCATAAATACCTGCCCGGCAGACAATGAGATTGAATTAGCATATTATGGTGTTTCCAAAAGAATAAATATATAAAAGAATGTTTCTTCAAATATTCCATGTGCAGTATTGGTTCAAAGGGGGTCATTTGTCCAAAAAAAAAAAAAATCAAGATTCAGTTTACCATATTTACTAGAATTTTTTTTTTTTTTCATTTTTCAAGCTGAATTATTAGTTGTGAACATCCAAATATCCAGATTACTTGTGTAATTATTTCTAGGCAGTGTGCACAGAGATAGACTTAAAGGAGTTGTCCCATCTGGACGTGTATGGCAAATCCACAGCATGCACCACGTCCTCTCCATTATTGGCAGTGTGCAGTGGAGCCCCCAGCACGCAGCATTTATGGCAAATCATGTGGAAATGCCATAAATGTCCAGATGGGACAACCCCTTTATATTATAACATTGTCTACCTGAAGCCACCAGAAGGGGGAGCATAGGAGTTTAATGCATGCCATATTATTATGAACTGTATGCAGTAGGCTCCCCCTAGTGGTGGCTGCAGGCCATCAGAAAAAACAATGTTCTACCGTATATAATAGGAAAATAGTAATTAACCAGTACAGAATTTCGAGACAATTGTAGGTATCCAATTGTCTTGAAACGCAACTCACTGCTTGGTTTGAATACTAAAATAAAATAATAATGTTTTATTCGATGTCTCAATAAGAACACAAAAATGGGGGGACAAAGATTACCCTATGTATCCCAGGCACACCCTTAACCCTTTCACTCCCGGAGGTTTTTTCGGTCATGCATTTTCGTTTTGCGCTCCCTGCCTTCAAACAGCCATAACTCTTTTATTTTTCTGTTCACATAGCTGTATGAGGGCTTGTTTTTTGCGGGACAAGTTGTACTTTCCAACGCCACCATTTAATATTGCATATGGTGTAGTGGGAAGCGGGAAAAAAATTCCAAACCGGGTGAAATTGCAAAGAAAACGCTATTCCGCTACAGTTCTACAGGTTTCTTATTTACAGCGTTCGATGTGCATTAAAACTGATCCATTACTTTCATTCTACTGGTCGGTACGAATCCGGCAATACCTAATATGTATAGTTTTTCCTGCGTTTTCATAGTGATAAAATAATTAGAAAGTTGCCCTTGTTTTTTTTTTCCTTGTCACATCTTGACCCCTATAACTTTTTGGTATTTATGTGTACAGAGCTGTTTGGGGGCTCATTTTTTGTAGGACGATCTGAAGTTTTTATTGATACCATTCTGGGGTGTGTATGACTTTTTGATCACTTTTTATTTAATTTTTTTTTAGAAAAAAAAAGCGACAAAACGTCAAATCGCCATTTGGACGCTTTTTTCCGCCACACAATTCGCCGTATTGGAATTTTTTTTTAATATTTTAAAAGTACGGGCATTTTCGGTCACGGTGATACCCATGATGTCTATATTTATTGTTATTTAGGTATTTATTTTTTAATTATACGGAAAGGGGGGTGATTTGAACTTTTATATCTTTTTTATTTTTTTTAACATTTTTTTAATTTTTTTTTTTACTATTTGAAAGCTCAAATATGGGCTTATATAGTGTGGCTTTTTTTTTTTTCTTTATGAGCAATCAGGGATTTTCTAGACTCAGAAATCCAAGAATTGCTCATTTCTTATCCTGGCTGCCATCTAGTGGCCAGAATAAGAATTGCACTTTGAAAACTGTAATCCTCACCAGCGAGGATTACAGTTTTCATATGGTGTACAGACACCCCGATTGGCCACACGGGGTGTCTGTACACCACCCGGAAGTGAATGCTTCCGGGTTCAGACGCAACTAGATGCCGTGATCACGGCATCTAAACGCCCAGGAAGACGCCGCCGATGGCGGTAAGTAGCGGCAAGTCTCTGCTATTAGAAACAGCAGAGACTTGCCGGCCATGACGCCCGCCGCCCTTGCGAGCGGGCGCCATGTGCCCGCATCGCCCCAGCGCCGTACATGTACGGCGCTGGGAGTGTAAGGGTTAAAGTCACTGATATGCTCAAAATTCTCCACACCCACCCAATCCAAATATTGATGTCAGAGCCTTTCTGGCGAGAGGAAAGCTGTTTTGCATAGAAAAATGGGCTTAAATTCTTCCAAGTCAACGTGCAGGACTAATTAACAATTATCGGAAACATTTAGTAAAGGTGGGGGGGGGTCACACCAGCTATACCAGCACATACTTTTGACACTCACAAACATGTGTTATTGGATCATTTTATTTAAATAATGATAATGAATAAATAACCAAGTCTAGAATTTTTGACTAATTTGTTTATCTTTAGGAACAATCTGATGTACTTTCTGGTCAAGTTTCAGTAGAAATATACAAAATTCTGAAGGTTTCCCAAACTTTCAAGCCCCGCTGTAGATCACAAGGCATCTTCATGTAGAGGTTCTACACTGGAGCTTCACACCTACAACATTCCGCATAGTCTGAACATTATAATGATTTCTCACCTGAGTGAGTTTTCTGATGTGTCACAAGAACCGATTTCTGTCGAAAACATTTCCCGCACACTGTACATAAATATGGCTTCTCACCCGTGTGAATTTTTAGATGTCTCAAAAGACCTGATTTGTGACGAAAACATTTCCAACATTCTGAACATGAAAATGGCTTCTCTCCTGTGTGAGTTTTCTGATGTTGCATAAGTGTCGAACTCTGGCAAAAACGTTTCCCACATTCTGAACATGAATATGGCTTCTCTCCTGTGTGAATTCTTAGGTGTACCACTAGATGCGATTTACGGTTAAAACATTTCCCACATTCTGGGCATGAATACGGCTTCCCCCCTGTGTGAGTTTTCAGATGTCCCAGAAAACAACATTTGTGGCTAAAGCATTCCCCACATTCGGAACATGAAAATGGCCTTTCAGGTTTGTGACTTCTCTCATGCCTGGAAAGATTCTGTTTCTTTTTAAAATTCTTTGAATATTCCGAACATGCAATCATTTTACTCTGTCTCTGTACAGATCTATTTTTGCTAATCCATGAATGATTGTCTTCTACGGTATAAGCAGGAGATAAAAGGAGATGTGAGTCGGAGCCTCTCATACAGTCTTCACCTGGAAAAAGAAAAGCCTTATTAAACCATTATGATTAATAGCCGCTGTGTTGTCTGCTACAGGTTAATTTGTGATTCATTGCCAAAAGCACTTAATGGGTTAAAGTATTCTCTTTTTTTTGTATACTGTGAATGCCAAATGGTTGTGTATAGGCAGTAACAGATAAAATTGTCAGTCTTATAGTAGTGTAAACGTCTCTCAGGCTGCAGCCATGTCTTCTCCCCCTCCAGATCTCCCCTCTGATGCTAGTGCACGTGAACCAGGAAGTTTAGTAGGAGTGACCTAGGTTTAGGCTTCTTTGTCTAAAAAGTGAGCGTGGATATTTAGTTTGAAGAAATCTCTTAGTAACCAATAGTATTAAAAAATACAGTGGCAGTAAGTACCAGTACTAAATTACAGTAATTGCAGTTGTAGTATCAATAATACCAGTAGTATTGAACACAGTCACACTAGCTGTAGTACCAATAGTATCAGTGCAACGCGCCCTTGAGGAGCTGGAGTAGAGGATGGGAATGGTAGTGGCTCTAAGTGTTGAGCGAATCAAACTATACAAGGTGGACTTTGATCCAAATTTTAAGAAGAATTTGATTTATCACGAAGCTGAATTTCCTCACGTTTCGTGGTAATGAATCACTTTTCCCTAAAACAGTGGCTTAAAAAAAAATTATACTCACCTCATCCACTTGCTCACAGAGAGGCCATCCACTCCTATCTTGATTAAAGAAAACCCGCCAAAGGACCTGTGGTGATCGTGATCAGACTCGCTGCAGGTTCTTTGGCATGTTTTCTTCAATCAAGACAGGAGGTGACAGCCTTTCTGTGAGCAAGTGGATGAGGTGAGTATAATTATTTTTTTACCGCTGATTAATTCAGTCGGCAATTTATAAGGGCAGAATAAAACAAGATTATGGAAGGCTCTTACCATTCATTGACTCTGATGTCGAGTTTTCAGGTCCACTCGTCGTTCCACCATAACTTTCCTGCAAGGATCCCACATTCAGGACAAGAGAAAAATGAAAAAAGAGAACCTTACTTTATCTGATAACCTGCAAAAGATCAAAAACCCCTAGAAGACAAAATCATCGTCAGAGCTGTGAAATGTTGGATTGCGACTAATCTGATATTAATAAGGATAGGACATTAAAAAAAAATGGAGAACCTCATAATTGCCAAGTTCATGTGCAAAAAGTTTAACAAAATACTTCATGAAACCAAAAACCATTCGCAGCCACTACAAACCACTCTCAAAAACCCACACAATTTAAAAGAGCATATGCTCCACTGCTGGAGAAGTTTACTGAAGTTGTCATTACCACAATCTATAGAGGATTTGTAGAAACCTCACCTGATGATCCAGTGGGACATTCTGCTTCTCCTCTGGACAATCCTGGGAATACAGAGGACTGGGACATCTCTCTGGTGGATTTCTCCTACTGGACTCATCTATAGGAAATAAACCCAGTGACTGAATACATTGTCTGTATGTGATGATCAGATGATGGGTGAATCTAGATGATCCTCAAACCTGGTCTCCTCTATAATGGAGGAAGGACTTCTCTTACCTGGTGATGTGAGGGGCTGATGATCCTTCTTCATGACATCCTTGTACAGATCCTTGTGTCCTTCTAAATACTCCCACTCCTCCATGGAGAAATAGACAGTGACATCCTGACACCTTATAGGAACCTGACACACACAATCATACAGTCATCCTCCAGACACCTCCTTGGTGTTATTGTATAATGTCCCAGCATTCCCAGCAGCGCTCACCTCTCCGCTCAGCAGCTCAGTAATCCTGTTGGTAAGTTCTAGGATCTTCTGCTCATGTATCAGTGAATGAGGTGGAGGCTCGGTGATGGCTCCCGGGGTCCTGCTCCATTCTCCTGACACATAGGGTGTCACACACTCACCAGACGACTTCTTCACTACTGTGTAATCCTGTGTATGGGGAGACACCGATCACTACTTGTATTCTAAGAGTCCTTCACCTTTCCAGTCATTTACCTGTATTATTAATAGAGATAAGAGTGATGTCATGTGAGACTCTCACCTCTCCAGTTATCAGGTAGATGATCTCCAGGGTGAGGTCTAATATCCTCGCAGCCATGAGGTTTCTGTCCTCGTCCATCCTTGGTGGTTCATTGATAGAAACCACCATCGTCTTTCAAAGAAAACTTTTTCTGTGGAAGTCCTTTATCTAAGGAACAAGAAAGAATTAATTTCAAGCTCACATTTCTAGAACATGTAATTTGCTGAATAGAGCATAATTGGCAACTTTTGAAGCCCTGATGTGGAAGGGAGAGGTAGCAGCACACAGAGCAAGTGAAAATATTTCATCTGGTAGCCACATACCTTTTACAGTATGCCCACTTTTCTGATGCTACCCGTCAGTCATGCCCCTTTTCCTATAGGCCCCATCCCTTCCATATTTGTTTAGGTGCTTGAAGTGCATCTGATGGTGCAAGTTCTGATGTCACACTTTGTAATACAGTACAGTCTATGGAAGATGTTAATAAGTTACAAGCTGACTTGGACAAACTTACTGTTTGGGCCTCCACTTGGCAAATGAGGTTCAATATAGATAAATGTAAAGTTATGCACTTGGGGGCGAATAATCTGCATGCAGCATATGTCCTGGGGGAGTAACACTGGGAGAGTCACTTGTTGAGAAGGATCTGGGTGTATTAGTAGATCATAGACTAAATAACAGCATGCAGTGCCAGTCAGCTGCCTCTAAGGCCAACAGAATTCTGTCTTGTATCAAAAGAGGTCTGGACTCGCGAGACAGGGATGCAATATTGCCACTATATAAAGCATTGGTGCGGCCTCAACTGGAATACGCAGTTCAGTTCTGGGCACCAGTCCATAAAAAGGATGCCCTGGAGTTAGAAAAAGTACAGAGGAGAGCCACTAAACTGATAAAGGGCCTGGAAGATCTTAGTTATGAGCAAAGATTAAATGAACTGAACTTATTTAGCCTTGAAAAAAAAACATCTAAAGAGGGGACATGATTAAAGGGGTTGTCCGGGTTCAGAGCTGAACCCGGACATACCTTTCAATTCACCCAGGCAGCCCGCCTGAACAGGGCATCGGAGCATCCTATGCTCCGATGTCCTCCTTTGCCCTGCGCTAATTAGCGCAGGGCAAAGGAATTTAGCCCGGCTCTGGTGACGTACCAGGCTCTGCCAGGCGGAGGCTTCCGCCCGGCAGTGAGCCCGGTGACGTCATCGGTGCTGATGGGCGGGCTTTAGGAAGTCTCCGCCCGGCAGTGAATGTTTATAAACAAAAGAGCCCTTGCCCTGCGCGATCCAGCGCAGGGCAAGGGAGGGCATCGGAGCATGAGATGCTCCGATGCCCTGTTCAGGAGGGCTGCGGGAGTCACAACCTGAGTATGTCCGGGTTCAGCTCTGAACCCGGACAACCCCTTTAACTTGTACAAATATATAAACGGACCATACAAAAAATATCAAGGGAAGCTATTCTGTGTTAAACCCCCTCAAAAAACAAGAGGCCACTCCCTACGACTGGAGAAAAAAAGATTCAGTCATAAGAGGCCACAAGCATTCTTTACAGTAAGGTCTGTGAATCTCTGGAATAGCCGCAGGAGCTGGTCACAGCAAATACAGTAGATGGCTTCAAAAAGGGTTTAGATGACTTTTTAATTCAACATAAAATTGAGGCTTATGACAATGTATAGAAATCTTGTTCTACTCACACTTTCCCTTGGCCCAACCCCTTTTTAAAAGGAAGATCAATGTCCATCCAGGAATGGATATCACAGGATTACAGGTTGGACTTGATGGACTTGTGTCTTTTTCCAACCTTAACAACTATGTAACTGAGGTGATGCCGCTATTGAGATACATGAATAAGAAATAATCCAGTGCTCAGAGATAGAATGACGTTAAAATGCCATGAGGTTCTGTAATAAAATAAGTATGAAAGGTGACTTACTCTACTTGACATGGTAGTAGACAGCACGTCTTACCACCTTCTTGGATCATTTATCAACGTCAGGGTCACATGTTCTTATTATCCATATTGAAGATGATTATCCTACTGATAGGTCTATAGTGCTCCACCATACCTCCCAACCATCCTGGATCTGATAGGACAGTCCTGGATGTTGGCATTTGTCCACAGGTCCCGGGAGAGTTGTGTATCAGCTACCTACTCCACCATTCCCCAGCCTGCGTTCTCCACCAGCAGACAAGCACGATGCAGTCCCATCATTACACTTTTTGGTGCTGAGCAGGAGAAAACACAAGCCAGGAAATAATTTTCTCCATTCATAGGTGGAATAGAGCTAGGTAAGTATTACTTTTTTATTTTTAAGAAAACTACAGGAGCAGCACCTTAGTGAGGGAAACACTAAGGGGTCATTTTTATTTTGAGGGGGTCACTAAGAGGGCATTCTACAGTGAAGAGGACATTAAGGTGGCATAACTACTGTGTGGGGGCATTAACGGGGTATAATTATCGTATCAGGGCACAAAGGGGACTGGGTTACTTTGGGTGTATATGGATAGGCATTATGCAGACTTAGAGGTTTCGCTACCACAAAAAAGTATTGCAATACTCGATACCATTCGATATCACACAAAAGAAAAATAATGGATAAGGTGACAAAAAAGGCGAATCATGTGTTTTTTAATTAGAGTATTTTTTATATTTAAATAGTTCTGACTTTTTTGGACGCGGCGATACCTAATATGTTTACTTTTTTATTGTTTATATATTTTTGTATGTAAAATTAGAAAAGGGGTAATTTAAACTTTTTATGTAATAACTATAAGCCACCTTAGCCGAGGGCGGTAGACCATGGTATCTAAGAGGTACTAGGCTGCGCAGACAGCAAATCCCAGTATCGTATCGATCCAAGTGCAAAAGTATTGACTGGGTATTGAAAGTTCAATACCTGGTGCAACCCTACTTAGAGAAGAAAAAAAAAATTTGCAACAGGGCATGTAAAAAGTTGTGACGTAAGGGTCCACCACCAGTCTTCCAAATGTACTATAGTTCCAAGGTCTACGTACTGAATATGAAATATTAAATACAACAATACTAAAAGTCCTTGTAACATATTTCAGGGGTTGAGAGGTCCTGTTTTCATCGAACATATAAGGGAACATACAAACAGTATAAAAATGTCTCTCTTCCATGCCAGCTGGGGACAGTTATGCAGTGGGTTTGTGTTGTCCCCTAATGCTAGTCTAGGTCCCCCTGGACACCACTGAGGTGTCACCACATGTTGCTGCTCTCCAGAAGAGATGTTAAAGCATGGTGCACCCCAATGGGAAATAAGTCCAGAGAGTCAGGGTCTGCAGTAAACCAGTGTGCTTTTTTACTGGATGAACCCAAGTGTAAAACAATACATCTGGCTTCTCCAATCTCCTCCTGGGCAGAAGAAGGTTTTGTGCTGAGGAAAGGTCTGAGCTAGCTGTCCCTCTCTCTCTTTGAAGGCTGGTATCCTGGCCTAAAGCTGGTGATCCAGGGTTTGTGGTTCAGCATCCCCATCTCAGCATCTTCTTTTGGTCACTCTTTCAGTCTGAAAGAGTCTCTCCTACTAAATACGGGTCCCTAGATACAGAGACTATGGGTGACTATGCTGTACTTTTATACAATTTGTAACTGATCTACAATGTTGTAGTGGGAGGGGTGAAGCTGGAGAAGCACAGCCTAACATAAACAATATTTCAGTTCAAGGTTGCTCTGGACTTATATTGGGACTCAATACAAGTCAATGAGGATGACCAAGCAGTTTTCAGTTGCAAACAACAGTTTAAAACATCTTTTTCCCTCCAAAAATTAAGCTCTTCATAGTCCCTTATGACAGTAGTGGAAAATTACTAGTTCCTCAGTGCACAGGTTAGAAATTCCCAAACTCAGGTTGTGCATTAACAGGGTTCACAGTTTTTCCTGTATTGATAACCTATCTTCAGAATATCAGATCGATGGGGCCTGACTGACAGCACCCAAACCTGAAGAGAGTGCAGTGCTTGCACAAGTGCTGTCTTCTCCTCACTGTTTACCTACTCTCCATTGACATTGCACTAGTGAGTGGTGGAATTACAGCTCCTTCGTCCCGTTCACTTCAATGGGATGGCCCCATGAGTTTGAGAGAGAGCTGTCCCATTGAAGCGAATGGGACAAAGGAGTTGCAATTACATTGCTCACTGCTGCAATGTTGACGGCAAGCAGAGAACACAGCACTCTCAGCCCCTTCATACAGCTGATGGGTGGAAGTGTCGACAGTCAGGCCCCCACAGATCTTATATTGATGACCTATCTTGAAGATGTCTCTTTCAATATAGGAAAAGAGGATTTAATGTAAGAAAATGTTGCCACGGCATGTATAAAAAGTAGGGAGGTATGGCTCCACCACCAGTCCTCCAAATGTACTACAGCTCCAAGGTCTGTTTACTGAATATTCAGGTTAAGAATAAAAGTCCTGGTAACACTTTTGGGGGTAAGAGCTCCTGACTTCATCAGACATAAAAAAGAAAATACTATCAGTATAAAATTATTATCACATTTCATGCCGGCTAATAGGAAGTGCTAGAAACAGAGACATCCTGCTGACCTTGATTATCAGGTCAATGTAAAATTCTAACCAACAAACTGATTGATTGAACACTGCTTAGAACATCCTGGAGTAATTACCCAATGAGTAAGAGTCTTGTTCCAAATGGGCTGTTACACAAGGAGTTGATCACGGGAACTGCACAGGGTTCCACAAACAGGAAATTCTGTGCATTCCAATGCAGGAAGTCTGTGTTCCAGAGACAGGAAGCACCATGTGTTCCAAATACGGAAGTCTGTGTTCCACAGACAGGAAGCACCATGTGTTCCAAATACAGGAAGTCTGTGTTCCACAGACAGGAAGCACCATGTGTTTCCAAATACAGGAAGTCTGTGTTCCACAGACAGGAAGCACCATGTGTTCCAAATACAGGAAGCTCGTGTTTCACATACAGGAAGTCATTTTTTATTCAAATAAAAAAAGCTGAAGCCTTCCTTATAGGAGTATTCAATATTTCTATATATATTTTAAAGAGGTTGGCCACTTTCTGGCTACTTGTTACAAATGTGTAAGAAGATTATATGGCACTTACTAACCTAGCCTTTGGTGAAGGTATGCCCCTTGATATGTTTGCAAGTATGAGAATGTCATCCAGGTAGACCACTACGCAGGTAAAGCAGAAACCTCAAGAGCATTACTTAATCCGAAGGGCAAGAGTACTCATAGTGACCATCGCGAATATTTAATAATGAATATTAAATATTAATATTAAATATTAAATGGCTGACCATGAGGTTGCACAGGCACAGACTAAGGATAAGCCAATAGATGGTAAACTTGCTTCAGGTGGGCAATTATTTTGTTTATTCATTAGGTACCTTTGGGGAGACAAGCAACCCAGGTTAGCATTTTTTTTTTTAGTGTTTTTAGTTCCTGATTTATTGACTCATTACAAAGCTATCCAACTTGCAAGATGGTCACTTCTAGCTAACCACCCCTTTGGATTGACCCTATATAGATATTGAGGGAAGTTCTGGGTCGGAAGTTGCAATACCTCTTATGGGTTAAGGTTCCCCTACTTAAAGGGGTTGTCCGAGTTATGAAAAAAACATATATAGTACTGTAAATCTGATGGGCAGCAATATATAACTAAGTTAAGCAAGTTTTAGGCAAAAAAAAAAATCTATATTTCCTCATTTCCCTGGTTCTCTTCTGGCCTTTGTTTACATGCAATAACAACAATCTCTGCCCCTCCCCCTCTCCCACTGCTTTGCAAAGGGAGTGAAAAAGTCTGCCTGCTAGGATACTCATCAGCATGTTGTATGTGTAGAACTACAAGTCCCAGCTGTACAATGACATTACTGATGCACACAGGAACTCCCCCTTACCTTTCTTTTGCAATACTCTGCAGATCTCCTCCAGTGTCAGCTCTGTGTTTACAGGAGGGCAGATCCTGTGTCTCTTCATTGCCTGTAGCTACTGTTGTAAAGCCTGGAGCCCTGTGTGTGTTCTGCCTGAAGGGGTTAATGTTTTATCTGAAATAATCCAGGGAGAGAGCAAAGAGAAGGAGCCGACAGAGCAGGGGGGCGTGGCCAGCACACTGACCTATCGTGTACAGACTCTTATCTGCTTGTGCACGAACTTTAGCAATGCAGGCAGAGAAGCTGACATCACAGGTTATGTCACCCTGAGTGAAATCTGAGAAACCAGCAGTTTTAGAAGCACAAAGTGCTGGAAAAGTTGTTATATTTGATTAGTTAGAAATAGTGATGATCGAGCACTCGGGGGTGCTTGCTCAGGCCGAGCACCTGAGTATAATTAAAGTCAATGGGACTAAACCAGGGACTCCCCGCTCGGAAGGGGGAGGGTGTTTGGTTTACACGGGTCCCCAAAAACAAAAACAAAAAAAAAAACATGACACAGACCTTGGGGGGGGGGTTTAAACTTACCTTTCCCAGCAGCTCCTGACCTGTCCCAGCAGGAAGACGGCGCGCACAGTGGTAAGTTTCACCACAGCGCCACCTGCTGGAGGGAGGAGGGAGCTGCTGGGAAAGGTAAGATGAACTCCATTGAAAGACAATGGAGGATGGATCCGTTTACTATTGTGTTACACCGAATGGATCCGTCCCCATTGACTTGCATTGGGGGTCATGACGAATCCGTCTTGGTGCGGGGAGGGGACTCGATCATGGCGCTCAAGTACACTCAGTGTTCGGCCAAACACCGAGTGGACCCGAGCGCCGGCATGCGAGTTCGGCCGAGCATGCTTGCTCATCACTAGTCAGAAACATACAAATAACAAAAAAAATTACTCGGACAACCCCTTTAACTCACCATGTAATAATATTAACATGATTGCTTACCTGGAACTGTCAAGGTCTGGAAAGTGGGAGTTCAATGGCTGGTAATTCAAATGTCTGCAGTTTACTGCATCAAGGTGTATTCAAATAATAGTCCCAGTTCAGTACACAGATAAATGGTAATAACTGTAGTGTGAGGCAGAGTCAGGTAATAGTCTAAATTTGGTACACAGAGGCGAAATGGTTCGATCATCAGTACTTCGACTACAAGAATATTCCTATAAGACCTTATCCAGATGGAATAAAACTGCAGATCTTTTTTTTTTTACTGGGTCTGTCCCCCTTTCAAACCTGTTGCAGATGAGGAAATGAAGTGAGGATAAGGTCCCATATTTGGTAGTCCTGCCATGTCATCATAAGATATTCAATGAACTATGCGCCACATTCATTAAGCTGATGGCTGAATTGGTGCTCTTGTTGTTCTTTATTAAGTCGGGATTTATCCCATCTGCTCCTAAGCTCCCTTCTCATTTGATTTCTGTAGTCAAATGTTTGATCCCACTGCACTGGAGGGAGACTCAGGCTCCAAGTATTCACATGTTGTATTTTTTAACTCTTGTCATATATGTTGGTTTGATTTGTGGGCAGAATTCTATACTATTTGGATTGACTAGTTCACAGAATTCATCGTGGTCACTTTTGCTAGATGTTTAGATGAAATAACTCCTAGTCTCTTAATATTATAAAAATGAGTTTCTGTCTGTCTGAAGGTTTTAGACCAGGTCTCAGCTCTCTAGGACGTACCGTTCCCGAGATATTCCCAAAATATGACCTGCATTAGCCAATATTAGCCTGGGAGCTTTGGTTTCAGAACCCAACTGCCATTCTCTGCACAGACACATCGGTTTCCATAACAACCCAGCCAGATAATTAGCAGCCAGCTGAGGAGTTCAGTTAAATAACAACCTAGCCATTTCTCTTCACTGCTTTAGGGGCAGAGTGCTGTGGATGACACTGTTAAAGGGGTATTGCGGTTACCCGAAATATAACTCCTGTTTTAGACTAATTTTAGACTAAGACCGTTCAGTAGTAATAAAAGATGTTTTCTTTCACTGCTACCCATTGCGTGTCCTCATAAATTACCATGGCATCGACCTGTAATTGAGGCCACCCTCAAAAGAAGGACTTAAAACCCCCACCCCAGGTCTTTCTAAGCCACGCCCCCGACTCAGTTAGACCACGGCCCCTACCACTCTGCAGCCAACAGGGATTGAAAAAATAAAGGTAAAAATCAACTTCTGTCAGCTGCAGGGGTGGGAGGGAGGATGACTTTCTCTCTGCAACGACACACAGAAACATTAAATTAAATAGATTAAATATACCCGCGCAAAGCAATGTTTTCTTCCACTGCTACCCATGAGTGTCCTCATAAATTACCATGGCATTTACCTGTAATCACGCCACCCTCAAAGAAGGACTTAAAACCCCCGCCCCAGGTCTCACTAAGCATGTCCCCGGCCACTCCGCAGCCAACAGGGATTGAAAAAATGAAGGTAAAAATCAACTTTTGCTAGCTGCAGGGGTGGGAGGATAATTTTCTCTCTGGAACGACACACAGAAACATTAGATGAAATAGACTAATTTTAGACTACGACCGTTCAGTAGTAATAAAAGATGTTTTCTTCCACTGTTACCCATTGAGTGTCCTCATAAATTACCATGATATCGACCTTTAATTCAGACCACCCTCAAAAGAAGGACTTAAAAGCAACCCCCCCAAGGTCCCGCTAAACCAACGCCCCCGGTCAGGTCACGCCCCCTCCCACTCTGTAGCCAATGGGGATTGAAAAAAATGAAAGTAAAAGTCAACTTCTGTTAGCTGCATTGACTTTCTCTGTACAACAACATACAGAACCATTAAATGAAATAGATAAAATACACTAATTTTAGACTACGACCGTTCAGTAGTAATAAAAGATGTTTTCTTCCACTGCTACCAATTGCGTGTCCTCATAAATTACCATGGCATTGACCTGTAATTCAGGCCAACCTCAAAAGAAGGACTTAAAACCCCCGCAACAGGTCTCGCTAAGTCACACCCCCAACTTGGTCAGGTCACGCCCCCTCCCACTCCGCAGCCAACGGGGATTGAAAAATTGAAGGTAAAAATCAATTTCTGTCAGCTGCAGGGGTGGGAGGGAGGGTGACTTTCTCTCTGCAATGACGCACAAAAACATTAAATGAAAATTAATTGACGGGTGTATTTGATTAAATACACCCGTGGGAAGTGATGTTTTCTTCCACTGCTACCCACTGTGTTTCCTCATAAATTACCATGGCATTTACCTGTAATTCAGGACACCCTCAAAAAAAGGACTTAAAAAAGCACCCCCCCAGGTCCCGCTAAACAACGCCCCCAACCTGGTCAGGCCACGCCCCCTCCCACTCCGCAGCCAATGGGGATTGAAAAAATGAAGGTAAAAATCAACTTCTGTCAGCTGCATTGACTTTCTCTCTGCAACGACACACAGAAACATTAAATGAAATAGATGAAATATACCCAGGCGAAGCCGGGTCCTTCTGCTAGTCTTTTATAAAGCCTACCATGTATTGTTATTCCTTATTATCACCATTGTTTTCAGTGTTTTTTGTTATTTTTACTAAACAGATTATACACAGAATGCTGCTATCTCCCTCAGGCAAACTGCTGTGTGTGTGCTGTCTCTCTACAGGCCCTGAGATCTGCCCTCCTCGGATCCTCCGCCCACTCCACTCTCTGCTCTGCAACTGCAGCTTTAACACTATTGCTTTTATTCTGTAGGCTTAAATGATTGCAGTGATACCAAATCTATGTCGTTTATTGCACTACTTTTGTACAATGTATTTAAAAAGAAAAATCATTTGGTTTGTGCTGTAATATTCTGAGAGCCAAAACATTTTTTTTATCTTTTCGCATAGCTGGTTGACAATTTTTTTTTTTGTGGTACAAGCTGTAGTTTCCGTTGGAATGTATCTTTTTGGTCACTTTTTAAAAAGACGTTAAGCCATTTTCGGACATATTGTACATGTCATCATTTTTTGGGAAGAGGTTAATAGGGTTGTACAGAATTCAGAAAGTACGGATGCGTTCTTTGAGATGCAATGTCACACCTGGGTTGTGTTTGGTATGACAAACTGGTTGTATTAAAGTGAATATTGTAGTACTGCAATACCACACACGACCTTTGTATAGATAGACGTGGCATTGTTTTTGGAGGAAGGCATCTGTGACCTTCTAATCCTGGACATCTTTAACTTATACAATACACAGCATCCTCATGTTGAGGTGCTTCACTGGAGCTAAATCACGCAGGGCAAAGGCATTTTGCCCATTTCCTGTGACGAACTGGGCTATGCCAGGTGGAGGCTTCCGCCCAGCAGTGAGCCCGGTGACATCACCAGCACTGATGGGCGGGCTTTAGCGCTGCCCTAGCCAGTAAAACGGCTAGGGCAGCACTAAAGCCGGCCGATTAGAGCTGGTGACTCACCAAACACACTGCCAGGCGGAAGCCTCCGCCGGCAGTGTGTATTTGTAAACAAAAGAGGCCTTGCCCTGTGCGATCCAGCGCAGGGCAAGGGAGGGCAGACATCAGGTAGACTGCCTGGGTGAAATTAAGGGTATGTCTGGGTTCAGCTCTGAACCCGGACAACCCATTTAATTTTTAAATTTCCCACAAGAGCTGATTTGTGTCTAAAACATTTCCTGCATTCTGAGCATAAAAAGTGTTTCTCTCCTGTGTGAGTTTTCTGATGCTTCCAAAACTGGTGATCTCTGGCAAAAACATTTCCCACACACTGAACATGAAACTGGCTTCTCTCCTGTGTGCATTCCTAGATGTACCACTAGATATCATTTGTGGTTAAAACATTTCCCACATTCCGAACATGAATATGTCTTCTCTCCTTTGTGAGCTTTTTAAAATAAAGAACAAGACTGAATAGGAGTACGGCTTTTCCCCTGTGTGAGTTCTCAGATGTACTAGAAAACTAGATCTGTGGCCAAAACATATCCCACATTTTGGTTATGATAATGGCTTCCACCTTGTGTGGATTCTTTGATGTTTCAAAAGATCTGATTTCTGGTTAAAACATTTCCCACAATTCAGTACACAGAAATGGCCTCTCTCCTGTGTGACTTCTCTGATGTCTCACAAGACTTGATTTCTGGTTAAAACATTTCCCACATTCTGAACATGAATACGGCTTTCTCTCCTGTGTGACGTCTCTTGTGTCTCACAAGAATTGATGTTCGGCTAAAACATTTCCCACATTCTGAACAGGTAAACGGCTTCTCTCCTGTGTGACTTCGCTGATGTGCCACAAGATTTGCTTTTTGTTGAAAACATTTCCCACATTCAGAGCATGTAAATGTTTTTTTTCAAGTGGTTCCCACATTCAGAACATGCATTCATTTCACCCTGTCTAGATACAGTTTTCTTTTTGTTAATCAGTGATGGATTCTCTTCTACAGTATAAGCAGGTGATAACAAGAGATGTG
>ONZH01028784.1:0-38188 GCA_900303285.1 Rhinella marina
TTTAAAATCTGCAAAAAAAATATATTTACTTTTAAATTTCACCTTCCTTCTGTTTTAATTCTTGTGGGAAATCTAAAGGGTTAACAAACTTTGTAAAAATCAGTTTGGATTACATTGGGGGCTGTAGTTTCTAAAATATGTTCATTTATGGGAGGTTTCTAATTTTTAAGCCCCTCAAAGTCACTTTAGAACTGCAAAGGTCCTTTAAAATTAATTATTGGAAATTTTCATGAAAATCTTAAAAATTACTTCTAAAATTCGAAGCCTTCTAACGTCCTCAAAAAATAAAATTACATTTCCAAAATTATGCCAACATAAAGTGGACATATGGTGAATGTTCATTAATAACAATTTTATTAGATATCCCTATGCAACTTAAAAGCAGAGAAATTAATATTTAAAAATATTAAATTTGGGATTTTTTATAAATAAAGGTAAATAGAAATGAGCGAATATTCGCCGCTTCGTAGATTCGTATCGAATCTTGGGATTTTTCAGCTGCAAAGCGAATCCGAATATTAGGTGATTCGCTTCGCTTTTGTACGCATCACTACGTAGTTTGTCCGCTAAATTATACGCTATTCTACGTATAATTTAGTTACTCTATACGCTGTTGCGCAGACTCCTCTCTGGTAGTTCCGCTCACTACTCCTGCGTGCGAGGTAGACGTGGCAAGTCAGCAGAGTAAGATAGCGGCGAGACAGCGAGGTCCTGACTGGGGAAGCATGTTGTGGGCAGACGACCCCTATGAGGAGAAGGAACCGGAGGAGATCTATCTCTCACATCTCATCAGGAAGTCGGATAAGGTGCCTGCTGAGGTGGTGACTCCACTGGCTGACAAGGCGGAGGCGGCAGGAGTTCTCGCTCCGTCGCGCAAGGACTACTCCTTACGCCAGAATTTGATGGTCCCTGAGGCTGTCACCCGGAACACCCAGACCCTCTGGGAATATAAAAAACTGGTGGAGGAGTGGGTGGTGCAAGTTTTGGAGCACCCACGGTCCGGTGACCCTAAGCTGGAGCGCCGAAGGGGAACCGCTATTTGGTTCAACGTGGAGCGGGGAGTCGGTTTCATCGGCGATGAGGAGACGGCGGAGGAATTATATGTTAACCGCCGTTCGGTTAAGCGGCTATATCTTCCGCCCGTACGCCACAATCTCCATGCAGGGGATTACGTGGAGTATACCCCCATGAAGAGCCTCCAAGGCCCCTTTGCTACTGGGGTGAAAATCTTAAAGCGACCACCTACTCCTGCAGCGCCCCCGGAAGACTGGAGTGAGGAGGCCCAGGCCGCAGAAGAGGCTTGTGACCTTGAGACCTTGAGATTTGAAGAGAAATCCCAAGGTCAGGATCAGCCGGAACTCCTGATTCCTGATTTGCCGCCACCGCCACCGATACCACCGATCCTTCATGTGGGACAGATGACCACGAACACTTTCGTGTACCATCCAACTGTGGTACAGTACCACTACCAACTGCCATGCCCATGGCAGTTGCAGGCCGCACAGTCCGCCGCTCGTGGAAGACCGTTACCATTACCGTTACAGCCGGAGATTATGTCACCTGGTATGCCGGCAGGAGGATCTGGCCACTACAGAGTGATGGGCAGGGCCAAAGTTACCACTGCCTTTGCCAGTGTGACAGCCCAGTCACCAAGAAGACCATCCTTGAGAGGTCGGCGGGGGTCTGCTGCCGCAGCCAGGGCCGCTTTCATGATGAGGCAGGAGCGCCCTCTCATGTCCTTTAGCTCCAGCAGCAGTGAGGAGGACCTGCTGGCCTTTAAGTAATTCCAGCAGTTTTTATGGGAGCAACAACATGGACTTATCCTGAAGGGTGGGCACTAGTTGGCCCTTGTTTTTAGTTTTGTTGCCCCGCGTTTGTTGTCACCCAGATGGCCATGGATTGTTAAGACTCCCCTATCAAAAAAAAGTTTTTTTATCCAAGTTGCGCATACATGCGCCTCATCCCTTTTTTCCCCCTTTTCAGGTTATTTGGGGAGCCCCTTGAAAGAGGGTTTTTTAAAGGGAACCTTTGCTGCTATTTTTTTACCCATTTGGATTACAATTTTGCCTATGTGGATTACAAAATGCGACTGAGTTTGGGACTCTGCTCCAGTTCTATGACAAGCGTCAGAAGAAAAGAGACTTGAACATGTCCGTGAGCATACTAGGTAGGTGATATTTAAAATGTTTATATTATACTTATAATAATGTATTTGCACTATTTACCAGATATGTGTCTCGAATATTCACTCTGCCTCTGAGGAGTGCACGCCGTGGCCTCTCCTCGTACGTGCCTGCGTATTACGTAATCGCTTAGACAATAGTACGCTGAGATTCGTAAGCTATTTGTACGCTCATGCGTACGTCTTCTAAGAAGTTGCGTACGTTTTGTAAATGAACGATCGTTATTAGTGAGCGAATGTTCGCTAATAGCACAAAATTAACGTATATTTTGTACGCAAATACAACTAATCTATTCGTCGAATACACAAATTTTTGGAAAAGTTCGGCGAATGTTCGGCTAATAATTTTTTCAATGATTCGCTCATCTCTAAAGGTAAAATATATTGACTCAAATTTACCATTAACACAAAGTAAACAATCATAGATTGTTTTCACAAGAAAACAATCTATGAATGCTTGGATAAGTAAAAGCGTTCCAAAGTTATTACCACATGAAGTGACACATGTCAGATTTGCAAAATTAGGCCTGGTCAGGAAAGGGGGTAAATGGCCCGGATGGGAAATGATAGTTCATCAATATTACCTTTCTGTGATACATAGCACAGCGCAGTATGTTTCTGTACTTTGTACTGGTTGACCCCAGACACCCCAGTCCGATGATGCTGGTGTGAATAAAGCATTAAGGTGCCCATATACCTATAATAGCTATCTGTCCCAACTCCTCTATACATATAGGCACTAGGTCCCGCCAAACTTGTATGTGCTTTCAGGGAGAAAGGAGAAAGCTGCTGCCAAAAAACACACTGTTGATGGCTTATTTCCGGTAGAACAAAAGGATCAGGTGTTGAAATGCAACATGCACGATCCTTCTCTTCCCTCACATAATCTGGTGGGAGAGAGTTGGAAGCTCCCTATCTACAACCAGATGCTCAAGGATATTGAGACACCCTCCCCCTTCCCCCAGCTCGTTCATTGTATTCAGAAAAGACCAGCATTCAGCTTGCGCTGGGACTGCTCAATACTGATTTAGCAAAATGACCAGGAAAATTCAAGTAAGTGACCAAGTGTTTTCATCAGGGTCTGATCAGCAGTTTATGCTTCCTTCAAGGCAACATCAAACTGGTGAAAGAGTGCCTTTAAAGGTCACCTCTCCTGTCACCTCTCCTGAAGTGTCTGTTTTAGTAACTACCTGATTTCCCTAGGTAATAACAATCAGCAACCTCCGGCACTCCAGCTCCCACTCCCAGAATACTCCTTTCACTTCTGTGGGACTTACAAGAGCAGCCAAGTAGGTTTACATGCTGGAAGTTGTAGTTTCACAGCAGCTGGAGTGCTGAAGGTTACTGAGCTCTGTTATACATTGTTCATATTCAGGGGTAATGTCATCCCTGCAGCGCAGATATGGGGAGGCCGGGAAGTGAGCTGCTGGGCATGCGTGCCTATGTGTGCTCCCAGGGTCCCAACCACAGAGAAGACGGCACTTTTTAATATAGTGTGCAAGCACAGCCACTGCTGCTGGATTGCAGGGTGGTCATAACCCTTGGATATGAGCGGTATATAATGTGATGGAAAAATGAATCAAACCAGCAAAGGAAGCAATATAGACAATCACGATACAGTAGTAAGTGCCTTGTATTAACTTTCTCTATATGATAAATGCCATTTACTTAAAGAAGAACTCCTGCAAAAATGTTTATTCTCTGACCTACTAGAAAGGTGCCTGATGTAATCTATAGTGAATGTCATTTTCTTATCAGAGAATGTAATTGTGAGTAATAACCTCTCTTCTTATTGTAGCTGGGTCATGTGACCAACTCCCTGACCTCCAACTGACCCAGGACAGGAAGCCAGTTACTGCTCTATTCATTCCTATGAGACTGAAAGTGAGGCTCCCATAGGAATACATAGAGAATTAGACTTCCTGTCCACACATAAGTCTCTGTGTGAGTTGGTGGGTCTAATTCCTGGTCACATGACACAGATGAGAAACATAAGAGAGATATAACTCACAAATACAGACACTGATAAGAAAATGACATTCACTACAGATTACATCATGTACATTTCTAGCAGGACATGGAATATTTTTTTTTTTTTTGCGGGAGTTCTTCTTTAAGTGAGACAACCTCTTTAAGTTTCTGAAATACATTTTGGCTAAGGCTACTTTTACATCTGTGTATTTGCTGGATCCGGCAGGGGATCAGCAAAAAACGCTTGTGTTCTGATAATACAACCGGCTGCATTATCTCTAAAATTAACAAGACGGATCAGTCATTAAAATGGGGGATGGATCCGTCCAAAAAAATGGATCCGTCACTATTGACTTACATTCTGGTGCACTCTGTTCCTTTCAGTTTAGTTTTGTCCCAGTTAATAATGAATGGGGACAAAACTAAAGCGTTTTCCTCCGGTTTTGAGATCCTATGATGGGTCTCAATACCGGAAAGAAAAACACCGATGTAAAAGTAGCCTTATTATTTCTGCAATTGAAACAAAAGCTTATCTTTATTCTTTCTGGAAACATAAACAGTATGCTTTTTCTTTTTTATTAGATTTAGGTTTGATATCGAGATTAAAGTTTTTGAATAACCTTCTAAATCTTCATTACATACATGCATACTGCTAGTAAAATATATATATCATCACAGAGAAAGCCTTGGTTGACGCTAAGACTCACACTTGTATAAACCAGACCTTTGGCCTTTAGCTACTACTAGCACATATTACAGCTACATCTGTCAGTGGAAATAACAGCATGTTTCTGTGGTTAGAGTGATTTTTATCCCAGCTGGAAACTCCCCTGTTTGCCAGTTTTCTCTGGTATTATGAGCGACAGGAGGAGGCCAGAACCTGCTGGTCTGCCATTAATCATGGCAGTTTAACAATAATTCCACATCATCATTGCCACAACTATCAGGCTGCTCTGCAAGGCTCCTTTTATCAGTGTGATTTCTGCCCCTGGGCTTGTGTCAATGTGTACAAGCTCCAAGTGAGTGACTGGCCCTGTCTCAGCAGGAATTGATTTCACTTTCTTCCACCACTTGAGGTCCCTATGCCCTGGTTATTAATCACAGCCACTGACAGCATAGGGCAGGGACAAGTAAAACATATGAACATTTGCATTCCTTGACGTTGCTTGATTTTCATTTTGGAATGGAATTTGTTTAATCTTCAACATAATCAAGCTTTACGTGCAAACAGTGTTGGAGTAAATGAATTAAAGTTAAACCCCTACCCATTTGCTAATAAGAAACTCCTGCCACACTTAATTAAATCTGTCTTAATTGTACTAATCCAGTAAAATATCCACAAATAATCTTTAAGTATTACGATAATCATCATCTGATATTTTTATTTGCAATTATTATTTAGTGGACAGGTGTAAAAGGTGGGCTCAGATGGAGAATTAAAGTGCGGGCAGCAGCAAGAGGCATTAGAATTAAATCCCTGGACTGCAACTATCCTAACCTTATGTGGCCTGCTTTTTGTGTAAAACTAATTTTGATGCTACACTCCATTGTATGCAGTAGGCTGATTAATCAGTAGGCCTTGTGCAATGAGCCCCTGAGGAGCTGGAGTGGAGAATGGGAGTGCTAGTGGCTCTAGCTGTGACAGTCAATCACTGTGGTTTACAGTACCTCACATATTTGCTCTTTGGAGCAGTGAAAGGAGGGTGCACCCTTTCGTCCCTCAGGACACACCCTGGTTCTGCAGCTCCTGTCTAGTGGTAGTTGGAGTGCCATGATGGTAGGTGCCTTTATGGGTACAAGGCAGGGTGTGAAAAGTGCGAAAACCAGGTCAGAGGTAGAAGAACAAATGTCTCTCTTCACTTAAGTGCAAAATGGGAGTAGTTGTACTTCCAACCACAATGAAGCACAGTTTGTCTGTTACAGAGAACCCAGGTGGAGCTGGAGCAGAGGATGAGAGTGGTAGTAGTGTTGGCTGTCACAGTTCATCAAGGCAGCAGTCCTCACACCGTCCCTAGAGCTGAGAAATGAAAAGAGGGGGCACCCTTTCTTTCCTCGGGGCACACCGTGATTCTGGTTGCCAGCTGTCAGGGGGGTGCCAGTTGCAATGAGATGGATGTGCTCAGTGGTGTAGCTACCAGGGAAGCAGGGGAAGCAGCTGCTTCGGGGCCCGAGCTGACAAGGGGCCCGGAGCAGTAGTAAACAGTGTCAGACTGGCCACACCCCCTTCCACACTAACTTCAGTGCTGTAGAATGTCCTCAGAGCAGAGTAGGGAGTTAAGCCCCGCCCACCAGCAGAGACTATTAGTAGAGGAGCCTGGCTGCTTAGTACAGTGTACCACATCCTGCCTCTCCTCTCCCTCCTGTACTATTGGTACAGCCCAGCTTCTGCTTCTGAGACTGCTGTGTAGTCCCAATGCTGCAGATAGGAGAGCCTGTGTCTGACACTCTCAGGAGCCCATACATTCAAGGTTTTACCCAGCCAGCTCTAACTGTCCTGCATCTCATGTTCTCTGCACCCCACCCCCCCCAGCTGCTTTCATCTGCTGCATCCCCCCAGTCCTGTGGGCCCCCTACCCATCTGATGCCCTGTCATCTAGGCCCCCTACCCTACCCATCTGATGCCCTGTCATCTAGGCCCCCTACCAATCTGATGCCCTGTCCTCAGGCCCCCTACCCATCTGATGCCCTGTCCTCTAGGACCCCTACCCATCTGATGCCATAGTCCCCTAGGTGCCAATGTGCTGCTTGGGGACACACGGTTATGAGGTCCCATCCACCAAAACATTTACGGAATGGGGACTGGAAGATCACAGAGCGGCATGCAGCAGGCAAGTATGATTTTTTCAACAACTGTACAGTGAGCTGCTAGTACACAGTTTTGTCCCACATTTATGGCTGGGTCCACATCACGTTTTTCCCATCCGTTTAACGTACTGAAGAAAACATATACATTAAACGGATGACTTAGACAGATGCCATACAGTGCCATCCATTCACCATATAGTTTCACTGTAAAAAAAAAAAGTATACGTTTTTTTTTTTACCAGACTGTGCAAGATACAGGAACGTGGTATGCTGCGTTTTTGTATCCTTTTTTTGTTACGTATACATCAAGCGGAGGCATAAAACATGATGTGAACCCACCCCAACATATACTGTACATGTGGGAAAAAAGGATGCCTAGTATACTGCGCTTTTCCATCCTGTATAGTCCAGTAAAAACATGTATGTTAAACGGATCTGTATTTATTTATTTTTTTTATTTTTTTATTTTTTTACAATGGATGCCTATGGTGACAAATGCCACTGTATGACGCTTGCCTGAGGCAACTGTGTAATGTATAAGTCATGTGTATACGCTGAACCTGGGGCAAAAATCTGATATAAATACAGCTTATGGGCTAGTTCACACTGAATTTGGTGCTGATTTTGGAGCGATTCTGCCGCAGGACTTGCTTTTCTTTTCACACATAGAAAAAAGAAGTGTGGAAAAAAGAAGCAGCGCGCCCTTTCTTAGGGCAGAATCGACACTAAATCTCCCATTGAAATAAACGGGAAGCAGAAAAAAAGCTCCATGTCAGTCTATGCAGTTTTTGTGCATTTTCGGTGAATTTTTGGCACAGGTCTAGAAAAAAAAAGACACGTAAAAAAAAAAAAAAAAGCGTTTTTTTCGAGCTGAAAAAAAAAGGATTCTGTGCTGATTTTTTAAAGCATGTTTTAGTTGTGTGAACTGGGCCTAAGATTGACATCAGTGGCATATCTATGAGGGAAGCAGGGAAAGCAGCTGAATCTGACCTTGGGAACAGTATTATGATTTTGTTGAGAGGCCCTCTCATTATGTGGTAACGTTGGTACCCAACCTCCAGCCTGTTTAATACGGTGATGCATGCTTTGCTGTCTTGTCCTCATTATTCCCAGAAGGACCAGACCAGAAGGAGAAGAAGGCATGGCAGCTTTCTGCAGGTATGTGACTTGCCCCATAGCAGTGAGAGGGCATCCTGCAGGTTCAGGGGGCATGAGGGCAAAGCAGCTGAGAGAGGAGAGGTATGTGTTAGGCTAGGTCTACATGGCGACACTGGTCGGGTGACAGCCAGGATCGCTGAGTAGTGGTGATTCCATAGAAATGGATGGTATCGCTGCGGCAGTCGCAAGAAATCCAACACGACTGTCACAAGCCACAAGAGTGGGGGTTGCATGGGTTGAGGCGGTTGTGAAGGGGGGGCCCCATTTAAAAATTTGCTGTGGGACCCAGTCATTTCTAGCTACGCCACTGGATGCGCTCATTGCTAGAGTGCTAGGGAGTTGGTGGTCCTTTCACATACTTACTGCTCAGCTCCCTGTGCTCCTTCCCTGAGCGATCTGTGCCTGCAGGGGAGTGCTGGAGGTGATCTGATCATCAAGAATGGGACAAGGTGACTATTTACTGTTTTTTTTTTTAATTTATTAACATGGAGGGGGCACTGTGTGAGCATTACTACTATGAATAGGCACAGAGAAGGCATTACTACTGTTAAGGGGTATAACAACTGTTATTGTGACACATAGAGGGCAAATGTACTGTAAGGGGGACACAATGAGGGTATAACTACTGTGAAGGGCACAGGGAGGGTATAACTACTGTGAGGGGCACAATGAAGGCATAACTACTGTGAGGGGGCACGATCTGGGTATACAGTGCCTTGCGAAAGTATTCGGCCCCCGGGAACTTTTCAACCTTTTGCCACATTTCAGGTTTCAAACAAAAAGATATAACATTTTAAATTTTTGGTGAAGAATCAACAATTGAGGATCTCTGAATGATCCAATGTTGTCCTAAATGACTGATGGAGATAAATAGAATCCACCTGTGTGTAATCAAGTCTCCGTATAAATGCACCTGCTCTGTGATAGTCTCAGGGTTCTGCATCATGAAGACCAAGGAACACACCAGGCAGGCCCGTGATACTGTTGTGGAGAAGTTTAAAGCCAGATTTGGATACCAAAAGATTTCCCAAGCTTTAAACATCCAAAGGAGCACTGTGCAAGCGATCATATTGAAACGGAAGGAGTATCAGACCACTGCAAATCTACCAAGACCCGACCGTCCCTCTAAACTTTCATCTCAAACAAGGAGAAGACTGATCAGAGATGCAGGCAAGAGGCCCATGATCACTCTGGATGAACTGCAGAGATCTACAGCTGAGGTGGGAGAGTCTGTCCATAGGACAACAATCAGTCGAACACTTCACAAATCTGGCCTTTATGGAAGAGTGGCAAGAAGAAAGCCATTTGGAGACACACCAAACATGTGGAAGAAGGTGCTCTTGTCAGATGAAACCAAAATCAAACTTTTTGGAAACAATGCAAAACGATATGTTTGTCGTAAAAGCAACACAGCTCATCACCCTGAACACACCATCCCCACTATCAAACATGGTGGTGGCAGCATCATGGTTTGGGCCTGCTTTTCATCAGCAGGGACAGGGAAGATGGTTAAAATTGATGGGAAGATGGATGGAGCCAAATACAGGACCATTCTGGATGAAAACCTGTTGGAGTCTGATATCCATAAAAAGTCTTGTTTACAGTTTGCCACAAGCCACCTGGGGGACACACCAAACATGTGGAAGAAGGTGCTCTGGTCAGATGAAACCAAAATCCAACTTTTTGAAAACAATGCAAAACGATATGTTTGGCGTAAAAGCAACACAGCTCATCACCCTGAACACACCATCCCCACTGTCAAACATGGTGGTGGCAGCATCATGGTTTGGGCCTGCTTTTCATCAGCAGGGACAGGGAAGATGGTTAAAATTGATGGGAAGATGGATGGAGCCAAATACAGGACCATTCTGGATGAAAACCTGTTGGAGTCTGCAAAAGACCTGAGACTAGGACGGAGATTTATCTTTCAACAAGACAATGATCCCAAACATAAAGAAAAATCTACAATGGAATGGTTAAAAAATAAACGTATCCAGGTCTTAGAATGGCCAAGTCAAAGTCCAGACCTGAATCCAATTGAGAATATGTGGAAAGAGCTGAAAACTGCTGTTCACAAATGCTCTCCATCCAACCTCAAAGAGCTCAAGCTGTTTTGCAAGGAAGAATGGGCAAGAATTTCAGTCTCTAGATGTGCAAAACTGATAGAGACATACCCCAAGCCACTTGCAGCTGTAATTGCAGCAAAAGGTGGCGCAACAAAGTATTAATGCAAGGGGGCCAAATAATTTTGCACGCCCCACTTTTCAGTTTTATTATTACAAAAAAAGTTTAAATGATCCAATAAATTTCGTTCCACTTCACAATTGTGACCCACTTGTTGTTGATTCTTCACCAAAAATTTAAAATGTTATATCTTTTTGTTTGAAGCCTGAAATGTGGCAAAAGGTTGAAAAGTTCCAGGGGGCCGAATACTTTCGCAAGGCACTGTATCTACTGGGGGGGGGGGGGATTGCATTGAGGGCATTACTCCTGTAAAAGGTTGCAATTTGGGCATAACTACTGTGAAGGCGAGCAATGAGGACATAACTACTGTGAAGGGGCACAGAGAGGGCATAACTACTGTGAAGGTGGAACAATGAAGGGATAACTACTGTGAAGGAGGCACAATGAAGTAATAACCACTCTGAAGGAGGCACTATGTGGTCATAACTTTTGTGAAGGGGTGAAATGAGGGGATAACTACTGTGAGGGGCACAGTGTGGGCACAACTATTGTGAAAGGGGCACAATGTGGGCATTACTACTGTGAGGGGCACAGTGTGGGCATAACTACTGTGAGGGGGCATTATGTGGACATAACTACTGTGAAGGGGTGCAATGAGGGCATAACTACTGTGAGGGGGGAAGAATGAAGGTATAACAACTGTGAGGGGGTACAATGTTTTAAAGTAAAGGGGTTGCCAGAAAAAGGGCCCGCCACAGGTGCCAAACACCTTAGCTACGCCACTGACCCTGATGAAGTGTCGTGTCATGGTGTACTCCCCCAGGGTGCAGTTTGAAGAATAAGGCCAGAATAAAACATATAAAAAGGTAGCACTAGAAACCAAACCCAAGTTCGGTACCAAGGTATTTTACAGTAATAATTAATTCCCAAAGTTATTACTCGGAGTCTCGCACGACTTTGTGAAGTAATAACTTCAGCTCATCTGAGCCAATACATTCTAATACTGTACGGAGCAGGAACTCCGTTCAGTATTGCAACAAGGTTTTTAGTGAATCGACTTCAGATGTATCATCCGAAGTCGATTCTCTCATCCCTAGTTACAAGGTCTCAGGTGTGAATGGGGAGTAGGTGTTATCGCTCTCTCATACTAGTCACTGGAAGTTCAACATGGCACTTCATGGCAAAGAACTCTCTGAAGATCTGAAAAAAAGAATTGTTGCTCTACATAAAGATGGCCTAGGCTATAAGAAGATGGCCTAGCCTATAAGAAGATTGCCAACATCCTTAAACCGAGCTCCAGCACAGTGGCAAAGACCATACAGCGGTTTAACAAGACAGGTTCCACTCAGAACAGTCCTCGCCATGGTCGACCAAAGAAGTTTAGTGCACATGCTCAGCGTCATATCCAGAGGTTATCTTTTCAAAATACACATATGAGTACTGCAAGCATTGCTGCAGAGGGTAAATGGGTGAGAGGTTAGTTCTTAGACCATACACCGCACACTGCATCGAATTGGTCTGCATGGCTATCATCCCAGAAGGAAGCCTCTTCTAAAGATGATGCACAAAAAGGCTGCAAACATGTGAGGGGTGTACTCACTTTTTATATAGTATAGCAGGGGTAATTAGGGCCGATGATCTTTAGCATTTGTCTCATTAGGGGTGAAGTCCATAACAAGTGCAAAATAATTTTTGCACTTGTTATGGACTTCACCTCTAATGAGAAATTCAAAAATAGTTCAAGGCAAATGCAAAAAAAGGAACAAACAGGCAGAGTTTCTAAGAAATGTTCTTGAATAAGACACAGGGGGCTTATGGCATAAGTCGATTCCCTGGGTACGGGACTTGAACGTTGCAGTAGGCCTCTCAGAAGTCTTTGATGCGAGAAAGTCTCTTACTCTGGGCACAAAGTTTGGCAAAACAGAGGGCTTTGGTATAGTAAAGTCCTTTTCTGGGGACATGTAGGGGATCATTTACTATTCTGAAATACGCCTTAATTAGTCATATTTCAGATGCAGATGGCAGCGCAACGCCACTTCGCCCCGCTCATGCCAGGTCTAAAATTGTGGGCCTGATGCAGGCCGGAAAGGGGACAGGCCAGCAGGCCCGTCTCATTCATCATTTTTTATGCCTGTTTTAGGTGTAGAAAATGGTCTAAATGTAAGACAGCTGGGGAACTATCTTTCCAACTCTACCCCATTTGGAATTTTACATTGTATGCAATAGTAAATTGAGACATTAGAAAATACAATTTATCCTATAAAAAACAAGCCCCATACAGCTATGTGACTGGAAAAATAACAAAGTTATGGTTCCAGGAAAGCAGGAAGTAAGTGAAAATGCAAAAATGGAAAATAACAGGGTCCTGAAAGGTTAAAGAGTTGTTTTTTGAGAACAATAAAAATAACCACATATCCTTATAAGGCTAGGTTTTCATGCAGAGGTTCTGATGCATTTTTAGAGACAGTGGAAAAACTGCATCAATAAAAAAGCATGTGTCTGAAAACAAAAAGTGTTTAAAAAATGAAAGACACATGTTTTTACCGCCACAATACCAGTTGACAAGTTTTCCACAGATGTAACCTCTATTACCATCTGCTCTCTCTCTCTCCTGTTTCCTGTAGTTTATTTGGGGGTTGCACCACAGATCACACTAGCCAGGAAACAGTACAGCCAGGTAGACCTATTTTTACTGTGGCACGTACTGGAGAGCAGAAGAAGCAAGACAACACAAGGGGCATGACTGAAAGACCTTTCCAGTTACTGCTCTCATGACACCAGTAGCCTTTGTTAGTACTAACAATGTAACAATGTTTAGAACTTTTGAGTTTTGGGCTCCATATCTCACCATCCACTACAGCTTCGAATGTGAGACTACCATCATTTATAGACAATCATCTTGGCTTTCTGATACATAATTTTGACTTGCAACTATTTAGCATATGATTAGTTATGCAGATTCTTGACATGTAACTGCATTGTTACTGTTTTGCTCCTAAAATTCTAAATGTTAATTTTTATTATTTTGTTAGTATTTTGTAAATCCACCTTTGGCTTTCAACACTGCCTGAATCCTTCTGGACACACTCTCATCAGATTCAAGCATGTCTCGACCAAAATCTGTTCTCAGGTCTCTTCTACTCATTGCCAATGTTGTTGCATACTGGTCGACTCACTTGGGTACAAATACAGCTTTTTCTTCAACTCTACCCACAAGTGTTCGATTGGCTTGAGGTCTGGGGACTGTGGGGGCCAATCCAGCACCTCTGCTTTATTGTCATTGAACCATTTCTTTACCAATCTCGATGTATGCTTTGCGTCATTGTCCCGCTGGAACATTATGTCGTCCTTTTCATACCCATAGTACTCAAAGTACACAAAGTAACTAATCTTGTAGGATACTCACATATACAGTATCTCAGCATGGAGACCCCCATCAATTCTAGTCAAGCATCTAATACCTTTGGCTGTTAAACAACCCCATATCATCAGGCCTCTTCACCGTACTTGACAGTTCCTTCAATTTATCAATCCATTAGCCCTCTTTTCCCTTGTTTATTCCAGACCTATTTGCACCCATCAGAGCCCAGTCTATTGACTTTCGTCTCATCTGTCCACATCACCCGTTTCCTATCTTCTACTGTCCACTGTTGGTACTTTTTTTTGGAAATTAGAGCCAATGCCTCTTATGATGATATTGAAGTAAAGGTTTCTCCACATTTTTTCAGGCCACCATTTCACACTCGTGTAATGCACATCGCACAGTGTTTGCATGGATGTCTATGATCTCACTATTATCACACCAGAACTGATAGATCTTGTGATAAGCTGAATTGTTGACTCTGATATTTTGCCTGGACGTTTAGAATGGATAGACAGACTTAATTTTCTATTCTTCCAACTGTCATGGTACTCACATGATGCAGTTTGGATATTTTCTTGGCTCTGATGCCACTGTATGAGATAGCCAAGATCATTGTCTATAAAATAATGGTAGTCTTATGTTTGAAGCTGTAGTGGATGGTGAGATATAGAGCTGAAAAGTCAAAATTTCAAAACATTGTAACCCTTTTGCTTGTTAGTGTGAAGGGTTAAATGGCCAAGACTATGGCTGTCAATCGTATTGCGTTCTCTCTCACCTCACAGCAGAGGGCAGAATCAACATGGAGCTCAGACTTTCTATTGAGTTTTTCTAGCTTCCTTTCCTTTCTCTTCGTTCTAGCCATTGAAGGGAGTCTTAGCACTCATACCTGAACTGTTCAAAATTTTTGATATTTCTCTATGACATATCAAAAGTTTTATGAAAACAACTCAGTGACCATTTAAACTATAAAATGAAATAAGAAAAACAATTTAAAATGTTAAGTTCAAAGGTGTGAATTTACCTCATGTTTACTATGTAGCTCAATATAACCTTGTCATTTGGATAGTGTATTTCTCTTGCATATCGCATGAGGATTAACACTGTAGTATCATTATTTCATGTCTTACTCTCTGTGGATAATACTTGAAGTTGTATTGAAATTAGTCATGCATTCCAGTATATTTTCATTATTTTCCAGTTTCACAGTTTGCATGTCATTACTCTGTACAGAAACAATACATGACCAGTAGGTGGTGTTTTAGACTGTACTAAGGTGAAACACACAGCATCAAGCTCAGTTTGTGTGTGTAGATCTGTGTTATTCATAAGCTTCTGTAAAATACTCACATGAATAGAATTCCATCTGGAAGGACAATTTAGAAGATGGATGTTTTTAGAAGAGCAAGCCATAGTTTTTATAGGAACCATTTTGGGGTATATATGATTTTTTTATATTTTTTCTTTGATTTCTTGTGAGCGGAAAGGTGACAAAAAATGGCAAATCAAGAACTTTATTTTTTTTTTCCTTTACCGCATTTACCACACAGGAAAATATTTTTATATAGTTTAGATAATAAGTCTTAATACCTTTTATATTTATTTTTTATTGTTTATTTTTATATGTAAAATTAGGAATAGAGATTATTTGCATTTTATATATTTTTTTTTCAATTTAAATTATTTTTTTGGTGTTCAGAGAGAGAGAGAGAGAGAAAGAAACATCTTAATGAGATTACAAATAAAAAAAAGAAATTGAAAAAATTACATAAACAAATGGTAGGGTAGTTGACAAGATACAAAAACATTATTGTATAAACCGTAATTATAACAACCCATACAAAATGTTCTTCATTTCCCTTCAAAAAGTAATATATAAGGTATTATAAAAATAGCATTAGTGGAGTGCTTCCGTGGGGTTTCTCTCCATGCCTCCGTGCAGACGGATCACGGACCCATTCAAATTGAATGGATCTGGGTCCGTCTGTGGAGCCCTTATTCATATAGCAGTATTTTGGTCAGTGATTTCCATCAGTGATTGTGAGCCAAAACCAGGATTGGAGCCTCCACAGACATGAGGTATAATGGAAAGATCTGCATCTGTTCTGTGTTTAGTGCCACACCTGGTTTTGACTCAAAATCACTAATGGAAATCACTAACCAAACCAGTGACGTGTGTATAAGGCTTTATACAGCAACTTCAGCTTCTGGTCAGCAGAAAATAATTATTTGAATCCTTCAAGTGGTTTTCCACCTTTTAACATTGTGGCCTACATTTATGAAAAAAATGTGAGACTTTTCAAGGTCTTTTTTTTTTTGCCCCACTCACCACTTTCCAGCACATTATATCATAATTTCTGACAGGAAATTATTAAATTATGCATGAAGTCTACGCCAGCTCCCTTGCATATGTAGATTTCAGTCCTTGTGCATGTACCAACCAAAGGATGGGAGTAAGGAGAGGCGGATGGGAGTGGCTCTGGCTGCAATAATTATTCATAGTGGTTATCCTCACACAGACCAGTGTGGTAAACCCTGATGGTGAAGCCCCTAGCCTGATGGTATTTGGGATGTCCTTGGTGTTATGAGTGTTGTTCAGGTGCAATGCAGGAGATGCATGGGGTGCCGTACGCGCTGTGGTCGGCGTGTGGTGCTGAAGTCAGTAATCCGGCCAATTGTAAAGATAAATGTTTCTCTTTATTAAGGTGCAGAATGGGAGTTGTAGTACTTCCAATGGTATCAAAACACAGTTCCAAACAACCATCAGTGCAAATCTTCCCAGATAGCAATGTATGGATATATGACAGAATGGGGATTGTAATACTCCACACTCTCTCTCAATGCTTGGCCATGCAGATTCTGGACCTTCTAGTTCTTTCTTTTCTCTTTTCCTGGAGTACTATGAAGTAGACATGGTTTTCTCTCCGTGGATATAGAATGTAGGCCTAGTTCTTTGAGGAGTGAGCACATGTAGCTTCTCTAACTTCCTAAGCTAACACACTACTCTAATTGAACTAGGGGTGAATCTAAATCTATCTCCTCACTTCCTACGTGGGCAGCATCAAGATTATTAACCCTGACTAATCCATACAGAGATATGCAGGTACATTACAAGGCATTAACATATTAAATAACATTAAAGAACGTTATATAACTATGAATAGTTTTATAACGTACCCTATTCCGCATCTCCCACCAGCAGGGCAAGGATCAAAAGGGTTGTCTGAGATTATTTTATTGATGGCCTATCCTTAGGAAAATAATCAATGAGCATGGTCAATTTCCGCATTGAAAAAATCTGCAAAGTGTACATGAGATTTGTTCAATCTAAACAGAGGCCTTTGCCAGGATAACTCACCAGCAATATTCTATCAGTGTAATTTGTTTCATCCCAGCTTGGTTGCACACATAAATTTTGAACCCATTAATCATGGCAGTTGTCCAGTGACTTCCAGTTTGACCACCAGTCCAGACCGTGCTCTCCTACATACGTGTCTATCATAAGAGATGGACCTTTCTGTTTGCCTGACTTGCTGTGAACTACAGAACATCAACTATCAAATACTGTCTGGATATTCTCAGGCCCTTCCCCAGCAAACGTCACCCTACTTATCGTCCTTCCATGCATAGAGTGCTGAAGATAGGAGTACAGTTATATAGAAGGTGAGTCCATAAAATGACTGAATGCAGAGTTATAACGCTCCACTGACTCATTGTCTCTGCCATCTGTGAGTGCTGTGTGCAGATTTTCCAGTGTATCTTGGGGCACATTTATCTAAAGGTTTTGCGCATGTTTTAGTCGTATTTTATGTGTTGGGCAGACTTTTATATTTAATCGCATTTATTGCTATTTTTGCCCCTTGTCTTAGACTTTACATCATATTTGCACATGTTTTATTTGTCCATCAGTTTCGGAGATTGAGCTAACTGTTTCGTCAGTGGACTAGTAAAAAAATTTACCTTTTTATGTCTAAATTTGATTAGTTTACACGTGCAAAACTCTGACAGCTCCTGGTTGGCGTATGTGGCTTTGGTGAGTTGAACCTATTGCGACTCTGTTGAAGTTAAAAATTTGCATAATTAATGGGCTTAATGTGACTTTTTTAAAACATATTTGCGACTTTTCAGGGGAGAATGCAACTTTTTAAACGATTAGATCAGTGACTTTCAAAAGCCACATAAGACATAAATAAGACCTAGAAAATATGATACTCCTTAAAAAATAAAAAAGAATGGCAAAAACTGATTTAACAATTCAAATAGAAAGACATGATAAATAGGAGAAACTAAAACTTTCAACCCACAGAAAAACAGGTGTTAAAATATGTGTAAAGTTCTACTAACATGATAAATGTGCCCCATTATGCGATGCAGTTTCACACTGCTTTTTCATACCCTAGGTTGTGAAAGCTGACTATGTTCTGTTTCATTAATATATCACTTACTGCCTTAGTTTCATGAGACTATGCCTCCTCTGTCTCTTAAAAGCTAGTGGTATTTTGAGACATGTAGGCTGCATTAGGGGAACCATATCACAGTCGAAGAAAGAATAAGTATGGCAGACAACCCATAAATGTCACATTGACTAAAACAGCAAAATAACATAAAAAAGGTATACACCAGACATACAGAAGCGCTTCAACACTATTCTTCAGTAATAACCTATGCTGTACTATATAAGTTTTTTTGTTTTTTTTTTTGCTGGTGTGCTCCTTTGCAGATAAGATGCTGGCTACCTGCCGTTGGCACAAGGGGATGCATGGAAGATTCACTCACATGTAATGGGGCCCGGCACTGTCGCTGTATTTCATGCCGGTCCTCCATCAGAGAACTCATCACAGCAACGTTCCATCCACTTGGTTCGACATCTATCAGGCCCCAGCACTGCCCTACTAGTAGCATTCACAAACTAAGTGGGTGGGCGGAGTTTGACTTACATTGGTCAGGCTCCGCCCACCCATGTCACACATGAATACTACTAGTAGGGCAGTGCTGGGGCCTGATGGATGCTGAACCCAGTGGATGGAATGCTGTTGTGATAAGCGGTCTGACGGGGCCCGGTATAAAGTACAGTAACAGTGCCGGGCCCCATTACCAGTGTGTGAAGACTGGTGGAAAATTACTATGGTAACTATAGGGAGATTATTGGGGGCAGTGGGGCAATGAACATTATGGTGGGCACTATAGGCATATTACCTGGGGGCAGTGGAAGGACATTACTGGGGGCAGTATAGGGACATTACTGGGGTAGTGGGGGATATTACTGGAGGCACTGTGGGTACATTATTATTACCAGAGACACAATAGGGGGCATTAATATTACTGGAGGCACAATAGGAGATAGGATTACTGGGTGCACTGTTGGTGCATTTTTATTACCGTGGCACCACAGTGGTAATTTTTATTACAGTGGTCCATAAGGGTGTATTTTAATACTCACTATGGGGTCATTATTATTACCACAGGCACTATATGGGCATTATTAGTATTGAATAATATAGCAGGCACTATAGGAGCCTTCTTACTGGGTGAATTATGGGGGACATTACTATTACTGAAGGCACTGTCAGGGGCATTATTAATACTGGTAGCACAACCAGGGCATTATTATTGCTAGGGCCACTATAAGGGGACATTTTAACTACTAGGACACTGTAGGGGGTATTACAGGGGCCTTATAGCTATAGGGGCACTATAGGAGGCATTAGAGAGTAACCACTGGGGGTCTTATAAGGGACACTATAAAGGTGGATAAATATTACTGGAGGGGAGGTGCATTAATACTGTAGAGAGCCTCATTACTGCTGGGTGCACTATGGTGGACATTATTATTGGGCACAATATGGTGGGCGCAATCACTAATAGGGGCACTCTAGAGGAGCAGTATCATTATTGGGGGAATTGTAGGGGACAATATTACTAATAAGGGCACTCTGGGAGAGAATTATTGTTATTGGTAGAATTTTTATATTACTATAGGGGGACTAAACTGTATGACAATATAATTTGATGCCCCCAAATACTATAAGGTATAGTATTTGGAGGCATCAACAGGATAATATTGTTGGGGTAGAAGGGTGGGAGGATGATGATCATAGAAAAGTGAGGAACCTAAGATGTCTGTTTGGTAAACTCTGCAAAGACGAAATGCGGCTGAAAAAAGTCATCATGGGCCGAAGGGAGAAGATGATGAAACAAAACATCCACATCAGAGCCGACATCACTTGTGGATGTAATAGGTATGTGTTGCTGTGTTTTCCTGCATGTTTGATAGTGTAGCAAGTAAAATACAGTATATATTTAGTGCATGTGGGGGGAGAGGCAGGGCAGATATTTCGAGAATATGGCATTATATATGAAGAGAATATGAATTAGGGATTGGGCCCCAGATCTTTTGGGACCCTAGTAACGCCCCTGCTACTTGGTATACGCAGACACAGCGCTGTAGTCCAGCACTGTGTCTGTCTATGTCACAGAGGCATTTAGAGCTTGTGGGGCCTGGAGGAGAAGGGAGGAGGTGTCCTGCATTAACAGCCTCCTTGTCTCTGCAGTGATCCTGCTCATCCTGGTGTCTTGTTATCAAAGTTAGTTATATGTGTTTGTTTTGGCTGGGGGGGGGGGGAGCTGTGGGAGAGAGTTAGTTTGAGTTATAGAGTACCTTTCACGTAATAACAATTCTGGAACATCTATTCTTATGGCTCTATGTTGTACCATTCCTTTATTATTTGCACTAGAAGTTATGAATGGATTGCTATTTCTCTTCAGTAAGGGAACAGAGGGGAGGTAGCAAGTTGGGGGTGTGTATCTGCACAGTCTGTACATGGCAGCACTGATTGGCTAGAGTCAGTCTGTGGAGATACACACATCCTACTTGTTACCTCCCCTCTGTTGCCTTACTGAAGACAAAGAGCAATTCATTCATAACTTCTATCGCAAATAATAAAGGAATGGCAGAACATACAGCCATAAGAATAGATGTTCCAGAATTGTTAGTACGTGGGGAATGCATGGAGCTATTAAAACAGGCATGTCAGGAGTGGTGAAAGGTCCTCTTTAAGTTTGACTGTGATGTTACTTAGTTCTGTTATCAATGGTGATGTTCCTGGGGACAGCTTTGATAGCAAATGGTGAGCAAAGTTCTTTGATTTGGCTGCTTCACGTAATTTTACAAAACAATTCACTTTGTAACAAATTACTTTGTCACAAAGTGCATTTTTTTGTAAGTAGCAGATGCAATGACAAGGAACAGCAATTGTGCCGCCCCCGTCATTGAACCACTCAGATGTCGCAGGGTTGCTCAGAAACAAAAAAAAATTAAATTAATTGTACTTACCTAACCCATTTAAGCATGAAGAGGTCGCCACGGCCATCTTGCTTTAAGATTCAGCACGAAATTCAGAGTGGGATCTCCAAGCAAGATGGCCACAGGAGACTCTTGTCCCTCAAATGAATGAGGTAAGTATGATTTCTTAAATTTTTACTGCCATTTCAGAGAAAATCGTTTTGTGACCACGAAGCATGAACTTTGCTGCGAATTGAATTTTTCCTGAAATTCGCATCAAAGTCCACTTTGTTAACTTTTATTCGCTCAACACTAATAGCTAGTGTAGGTGCTGCGGAGGGTGGGTGCTGATGGATTGGTGGTGCTGATGCTGGTGCTGGGGAGGGGGGGAAGTAGTGCAGGGCACAATGAAGTGAGTTTGGATGAGACTGTTTTATTCTCCCCCCTTCCCTTCCACTTTGTAGCGCTCACATCATGTTGTACATTCCTGTACAGCGCTTTGATGTTGGTGCTGAATAGAGCAGGAGCTGTTGTGCACAGAAGCAGGAGCAGCTGAGCCACATGGTCAGATTACTGTAGCAGGGCACAGTGGAGTGAGTTTGGATTAGACGGTTTCCTTCTTCCCTCACTTGGTACCGCCCACAAATGTTAGTTCATTCCTATAGAAATTAATGGGAGCATTTATTAAGACCGGCGTTTTAGCCCCCAGTCCTAATAACCCTGCGCTGGCGCTTGATGCTCCTAAGTTATGTAGAGGTTCCGGTGCTGGTTGTGCGACTTGCTAAAATCTCCGCCAGCTCCCTTGCTGGCATAGATTTAAGTCACTTTCTACACCAAAAACAGGCATAGAAAATGATAAATTAGATGAACCAGCCAGCCTGAGAGTCTTCTGAGACTTACATGACATACATAGGTTGGGAGACAGTCTTGAAGTGGCACTGTATATTACATTGACTTTCATTGGATGCTTGAGCCAGGTGCTGCCTTACTCAGGTTATGCTGAACTATTGTGTTCCAAGTTTCATTTATGCGTATATGCCAAAGAGAAATCCAGTACATTATAAGAAACCAGTGACATTTGACTTCAGACAATGGCTTCTTGCTCTCTCAATTATTCGCCAGCTCAGCTTTTGCAAGAAAGACTTGTGCAATTTTTAATTGAGGAAGATAAAGATTTTTGGGATCATTTATCAAACTGGTGTAAAGTAGAACTGACTTAGTATCCCATAGCAACCAAACACATTCCACCTTTCATTTTGACAGCTCCTTTGGAAAATGAAAGGTAGAATCTGATTGCTATGGGCAACTAAGACAGTTCTACTTTACACCAGTTTGGTAAATGACCCTATTTGTGACCACTACAGATAGCAGCAGATTTTCTGAACCTGTAGATGATGGCTCAGACTGGATGATAAAACTGTGCAGGTACAATATAGACACTTTTGTCTAACTTTATACCAACTAGCGGTAAGCTTACATGGTGACACGCAATTTTGTTGCTAAGTGTTCCACTCCCCTATTACATTAAGCCACACTCATTTCAAGCAAACCACACACCCTGAGTAGTTGAACCCAGTGGATTGTTGTCATTTTGCTACAGTTTACGACAAGGTATAGCTTCAATCATAGTAAATAAGTGCATCAAACAGTGCATGTGTCCAGGGGTGGTTATGCAGCTGCATTGGTGTCCACCGATGTAAAATAATAATTATAATGGTGGCCTGTTGCCCATTACATTGCATGTAACAGATTACAGTCATGATTATTTGCTTTAAATAACTAGTGGTGGTTAAATGGATAAAACTGGTGGAGGAGCAGGGAGCCATCAGCTCCCCCCACTCTATTCACTCCAGGAACTTGATGTAGGCATTGTGCCGTCACATTATCAAGTTTGCTTGTGCCAGGCTGTGGACAGACAAGACCATGGGCCAGAAGAGGTTTATGTTTTCATTTCATTTTACTTTATTTTTTGGGGCACTTATCTGTGTGTGAGGTACTAAGGAGGTACTGTAATGTTAGTGGTTAACTAAGTGTGCACTATAATTCTGCATTGGTAGTAGGATGGTACTGTTTAAGGGGCAGCAAGATGTGAGCTTTATGTACAAGGTGGTACAGGTGGAGTGCGTGCTGCAAAAGTGAAGAGGCAAATATATCTTGCCAGCCAACTCCACAGATAAGTCATGTTTGGGCGAAGTCATCATGAGTCATAGAGAAGAAAATAAAATGCCTGCAAAGGAGAAAAAAAAAAAGTGAACAACTACGATCAGAGAAGACACCTGGAAGTTAAAGGATTTGACTTTATGGTAATCACTCTTGGACTTTGGGAGAGAATACTTGCTGACTACTACGGTTAGCATTTGATTTCTCCCAGAATAGAGGTGCTAGGACATACAGGACAGGCTGTACAATACAGTAGGCTTGGCTGAACAGAGGATGTGGCTGTCTTTATTTGGGGAGAAAGGATCCCAGTCTCCTCTTCAGAAGTGGAGACAGGAAACCTTTAGCCAGCAGCTTCCCACTACATCATATGCAATATTAAATGGTGATATTGGAAAGCTCAACTTGTCCTGCAAAAAACAAGCCCTCATACAGCTATGTGAACAGAAAAATAAAAAAGTTATGGCTCTGTGAAGGCAGACAGCGCAAAAGGAAAACGCAAAAACAAAAAAGCCTCCTGAGCTGAAAAGGAAATCCTTCCAACACATCAACTTGAAAAACTGACTGACTGACATATCCCATCCCTTGACAGGTGCAATTGTTATTCAATTCATATTTGCAACTTTTTCAATGGCTACCAAAATTGGTAGTGTGGTGATGGCGGGGGCCTCTTCATAAATCGGAAGCAGCATCTGGCAGTGCTCCTAGTCGTCATACCCTGAAGTACACCACCAGGCTATGATAAATCTCCCCTACAGAGTCAGTTTTAGCACACATTTCACTCCACAAAATATTTTATTTCCTGTTTTTCAATACATGATATGGTAAATTAAATGTCACCATTAAAATACAACCAGCAAAATAAATGCCCTCATTTGACAATGAAAAGATGGAGAGGAAAAAAAATGTGAAAAAATGAAAATGGTTTACAGTGAGATAGATAGATAGATAGATAGATAGATAGATAGATAGATAGATAGATAGATAGAATGATCAAATACTATGCTTATGGTGCATATTGAAGGTATGGTACATTTCGGCTTAGCATTCAACATTATGAATTTAACCAATGGCAGGTAGTTATTATAACACAAGCATTTATAATTAGGTCATTAAGCTTAGCAATAACTCAATTAGTAAACACTACACATATAAGTGTAAGTTAACAAAACATATGAGTTCACCTTTTAAGAATCTTACAGGAAGAATAAAGGATCTTTTATATTACCTGCTTTTCCTTGATTTCAAATTATGTGTTCTATTGTGTTTCATTTTCCTATTGTTAGGCCTTGGTCATTGAGCAATATAATTGAATGGAATTTTTAAGAAGTTTAACTTGAATAGAAATGAGAATGGGGTTACACGGTTTAACCCTTACACGTGTTTCTGCTCACAGCTTTACCCACATGCTTATTTTGCACTAATCCAGACTGCTGCTATTCACTATATTAAGGGAAACCACAAACATCCGTTGACTAATCCTGTGCAATTTGTGGCTGTTTTTCTTGCTGTCACGATCGTGATTTAGTCAATGTAGATTGGGTACACTTTTGAAAAGTTATTCACATTTGTTAACATTTCAACATTATGTACCAAACAAAACTAATACTGTACATAGTATTGGTTAACCCACTGCATTACAATGGTTTTCCAAGATTTCCTTCCCGACATCTGCCATACATGTACATGAGGTTTCAGGTCTTTAAAAATGCCACCCACTAAGAGTCTGAGTAAACATCATAGTTGCCAGGTGCCTGCTGTTTTACCAGTCTGTAATTGGAGACAGTTCTGATCACAGACTTTTAACCCCAGATGTTCTGGTCATTTGCGACCAAAGGATCTCGGCAGTTAATTACCGGGAACGCTGAGCACCTGGTGATGGGATGACCCTCCCACAAAGTGATTTGGAGCTATGTGGTTGCTATGGCAGCCAAAGGCTCCAAGGACTGCCATTGGCTGCGGCAGAGCTTAATAGGAACGCAGTGATGGTAAACCATTGCAGTCTATGGTATAAGCAATGTAATGATCTTATGTTAAAATTTCCTAGAGGGACTAAACATAAAGGTAAAAAAAAAAAGTTCTTAAAAATGTCTAAAAAAATAATTAAAAACTGAAATTATCCCCTTTCCTAAGTTTACAACTAAATAAAGGTAATTGCTATGACCATTTCCAAAAATGCCTGAATTATTAACCAGTTCCCTCTCAAGAACATATCTCATCTACATTTCTGCAATCTGGCAATTCATTAATCAAGGATGTATCTTGTACGTTCTTGCCACTGATGACTGGATCTCAGGCTTTGTCCTCACTGGGTCCTTCTCTCTTCATGTAGGCTGGGTGACATCTCAGCTGGCTGAAAGGGGGAGGTCCAGGTATCCTGGCAGCTAAGGAATCAAGAACGGTCTTGTTTTAAAGCTGACATTCTAAGCTTTAAAACAAGACGTTATATCTAGAAGTTACAGCTCTTAGACTGCAGCTCTCACTTCCAACCCAATTTCCAAGTGATGTAACTCGCAATTTATGATGGCTAATGCCACAATCCTGCTCATGTTTAAGACCAATCTAGATTGTGAGCTTTAAAATAAGACCTAGCTTGAACCTCTAGCTGCCAGGATACCTGGACTTCTCCCTTTCAGCCAGCTGAGATGTCACCCGGCCTACATCAAGAGAGAGAACCCAGTAAGGGATGTGCTAACAAGCTGCACAGAGGACAGACATAGATTGCTCCTCCTTTTGTGACTGCACATTCACCCAGTGTAACATGGACTATTTTTCATGTTATCAAATCCCTTTACAAAGCAATCACAAAGCATACTTCTTCTCTGATTGTCATATATGGGGGTATTTTTCTTCATAGAATGAGTGAGAAGATGAGTGCTTGCTCATGCTTTTTAGAACATATATTACTTTTTTTACACATGTAGGAGGGTTTATCATTAGCTCATTTTTGCACACATTACACACAAAAAATCTAGTGGCTCACTGTCATTTGACAACCAGAAAACCTGGGGGCTCTAACTTTGAATTGGCTATCCAAAAAGTGAAATAGTAGGAGCAATTACTCAAGTTTAAGCTGGCACACACACTATCTGGACATAAGGTTAAGATATAATGGTCTCCTATAAATGAAAAGTTAGTGATGCTTTAAGTTATAGATACAAAAATATCTATCTTTATGGTATGAACACTGGCGTAACTATAGGGGTCGCAGAAGTGGGGGGTCTGATGTTGGGGGCCAAAAGGAAAGGGGTCTGATGTTGGGAGCCAGAAGGGTGGGGTCTGATGTTGGCAGGGACAGACTGGGAACTTAAAGTGGCCCTGGAAAAAATACTAAGCGTGGCCCTGTTTTGTAGTTGGGTCCAAATGGACAGAAGGCAGGACCAGCAATACCATATTGTGGCACATTATACCACCCCAACAGAGCAAAATACCACAGTCTATCACAAAATACTGACAGCAGCACACAAAATACATCCCCAAAAACTTCCACTGGCTGGCCGAGGAGGGCCCAGATGGCCCACTGGGCATCGGCCCACCGGGAAATTTCCCTGTAAGGTCTATGGCCAATCCGCCCCTGGATGTTGGGGACCAGAAGGCGGGGGTCTGATGTTGGGGGCCAGAAGTGGGAGGGGGTCTGATGTTGGGGGCCAGAAGTGGGGGGGTCTGATGTTGGGGACCAGAAGTGGGGGGTCTGATATTGGGGGACAGAAGTGGGGGGTCTGATCTTGGGGGACAGAAGTGGGGGGGGTCTGATGTTGGGGGCCAGAAGTGGGGGGGGATCTGATGTTGGGGGCCAGAAGGGGGGGTCTGATTAGGGGCTTGAAGAGTCTGAAGGGGGGTCTGACTGGGGGTCTAGAGACGTCTAATGGGGGTCTAGAGGTCTAATGGGGGTCTGATTGGGGGTCTGGGGTTCTAAAGAGGGTCTGATTGGGGGTTTAGAGGTCTAATAGGGGTCTTATATGGGGGTCTGGAGATGGGGGGTCTCATTTGGGGTTTGATATGGGGATTTGATCTGAAAGGTAAGGGGGTATTGTTTTTCTGTGTGGTACCAGTATTTTCAGGGGGACTGTTTCTTGCAGTATAGTATCGGGGGGAGGAGGATGGGGTGTTGAGAAGGTGAGAGGATGATGTAAAAGTAGGAAAGTAAGATGTCTGTTTGTTAAACTCTGCAGAGACGAGGCGCTGCTGAAAGAAGTCACCATGGCGGCCTGGTCTGACAGGAGAAGAGGAGGAAAGAGAACGTCTACATCAGAAAAGAGAAGACATCACTGGATGTAAGAGGTACATATGTGGCGCTGTATGACCCTGTATGTTATCTAGCGATGTATCTAATGTTTTCCAAGTATGTCGTTAAAGGGGTTGTCTTTTTTTTTTTTTTGTACGAGCGCTGCCTTCTCTGCTCTCTTACTGCTCACCACTGCAAATGCTACAGCGAGCAGGTGAACAGAGCAGAGAAAGAAGCTCTCTCACTGCCTTCTCTTTAAACAGCTGGTCGTCGGGGGGTGCCGCGGAGGACAGTGGCCGATCTGATATTGATGACCTACCCTGAAGATAGGTCATCAGTAGTAAAAGAGGACAACCCTTTTTAACAGTAGGACTGGAGGGAAGGGGTTAGGTTGAGAATTTGGCATGGGGGGCACAGGAGTTTCAATATTTGCCTCGGGAAGCAGAAAAGCTAGGTGCACCTGCGCTAAGTGGGGGGGGGGCCTTTAGCTACGCCCCTGGGTATTAAGTAGAGATGAATTTTGAAAAAATTAGATTCAACAACTTTGCTGAAGTTAGCCAAGACATTTGACATGAATCACTATAAATAAGATATACCCAGGCCACTATGCCTTTGAGTACGGTGTCACGCCTGGGCGCAGTGCACCAATTCACTCACCCCGTGTCTTGCCTGGGCGCAGTGCACCACTTCACTCACCCCGTGTCTTGTCTGGGCGCAGTGCACCAATACACTCATCCCGTCAGCAGGACTGTTCCCTGCGGCTGTTGCTGTCTGTTTCTCCACAAACTTCTATTGCGGTGATTCCAGCAATTAGCACAGAATCTGCGGAAACTGTACTCTCACCCCATCTAGGGGCTGGCAGCAGGTACTGCAGCTCTTACACCTTCTGTGAAACCGTCATCAGTCCTGCACCTGATCCCTATCAGAGGCCTATTTAAAGCAGCTCTGTGCACGTGTCTGATGCCAGAGTATCAGGTCTTTCAGCGTACTCTAGCTCTCAGTGCTCTCGTGTCTGTTCCTGTGATCCTGTCTCCAGATTTCCTCATCTCAGCTAGCCTGCTGGCTATCCAGTCTTCGGCTGTACCACTGCTCCCGCACGGCAAAGCAACCTGCTAGTCCCCGGCCACGCAAATCCAACCCGCCTTGCGGCGGGCTCTGGTGAGTACCTGGGGGCTAGTTAGACTCCGCACGCCAGTACTTGTTAGTACTCGGAAGCTGGCTAAACGGAACTACATCTGGCCAGCAAGGCTAGTGACAGCATACTCTGGCCTACCAAACATGGAAGCCGCCAGTGCGCCTTCTACCGCTGACCTGCTACGGCAAGTTGTGGAGCGTGTCGACCAGCAGGAGGCGAATCTGCAACAGGTTCTCCAGTGTTTGCAATCTCTTTCCACACGTTCGGATTCATTGCAGCCACCACCGGTGGTTGCTACCCCGTCACCTCCTTCGTCTGTGATGGCTTCACCGCATCTCCTCCGGGTTCCGCTACCCTCCAAATACGATGGAGACCCTAAGAACTGTCGCGGGTACCTGAATCAGTGCTCAATCCATTTTGAGCTTCTTCCTCGAAATTCTTCTTCTGAAAGAGCAAAAGTGGCCTTCATCATCTCCCTTCTGACCAGACAAGACTTAGCCTGGGCCTCGCCACTCTGGGAACAGGATGCTCCTATCCTCTGTAACTGTCCTGCATTTCTGGAGAGCTTCCGGAAAATCTTTGACGAACCTGGTAGGGTTTCATCTGCAGCCGCATCTCTACTATGCCTTCGCCTTGGCCAGGATTCCATGCAGCTCTTACTGCAGGTACTGCAGCTCTTACACCTTCTGTGAAACCGTCATCAGTCCTGCACCTGATCCCTATCAGAGGCCTATTTAAAGCAGTTCTGTGCGCATGTCTAATGCCAGAGTATCAGGTCTTCCAGCGTACTCCAGCTCTCAGTTCTCTCGTGTCTGTTCCTGTGATCCTGTCTCCAGATTTCCTCATCTTAGCTAGCCTGCTGGCTATCCAGTCTTCGGCTGTACCACTGCTTCCGCACGGCAAAGCAGCCTGCTAGTCCGCGCAAATCCAACCCGCCTTACAGCGGGCTCTGTTGAATACCTGGGGGCTGGTTAGACTCCACATGCCAGTACTTGTTAGTACTCGGAAGCTGCTGGCTAAACGGAACTACGGTCACATGGAACGGCCATGCATCTGGCAGGTTGCGGCTATGCTGTGGTGTAGCACTTAGCATTAGCCCACAGCTGCTTTTCATTTAATAATGACGACCGCAATATATAGTCCTGCTTCATTGTTAATGGCCGTGTGGCACCTTTAAACAGGGGCTGTTGCTGGTATGGGGTTTGGCTGGTTAGGTGGGGGACAATATGCATGTTATTAATGCTGTTCTTACCTGCAATCTCCTGTAGGGTATTTGACAGTAAACACAGAATATTAATCAGCTCTGGCATACCCACTTCTCCAACCCCTGTGCTCTCCCCACCAACAGATGGGGAGCCCTTCTTCTGCCATCTGCTTTTCCTCCTTTTCCACATCATCTAATATCTATGAAAATATGTAATCAGGAACATCCAGCTCCTCCTCCCTCTACATCTTGCAGACTTGTGTAGGACATGGAGACTTTGATGATTTGGAAGAAGTAAAGCTAGCAAAAAATAAGGATAGTCATCATTAAGACCCCCTAAGAGGTGCAGACTGGATGGTATTGGTTGGCACGCTGGCAGTGGAATAATAAAGGCTTCCATCTTATTGGTATTGAATTCCATATCTTAGTTTTGGTGATGTGTGTAGTAATGTGAGGTGTGGGGTGTGTATCTCGCCTGGTTTGTCAGTTTAGCCAGGTGAGAACTGAAATACAGAAGTGGTATAGCTTCAGCAAGAATAGTTGCTGGAGCTGGGTTTTGTTTAATGTTGCATGGGCTGGATTTCTTGGACTGGGAGACAGGTTGGAAGTGGGAGTCTTCCAGTCCACACACCCTAATCCGTCACAGGTTTTCCCTGGCCCCAGGTGAGGCCAGCTGGATTAATCAGGCAGGGATAAGTTAACCTGCACTGTGTGGTAGAGAGAGGGCCCCAGGGAACAGACCTGGAGAGGGCCCGTGTGGTCCCAGCTAGAAGGGCTGGGGGGCCACAAGGCTGAGGAGGCCTGAGAGGTTGGAGCCTGCGGAGGCTCTGTGTGGCCTCAGCCACGAGGGCTGAGGGGCCACAAGGCTCAGTGTAGCCTGGAAGTTTGGGGGGGCCCAGTGACCCTAGGAGAAGAGGGTCACATGGTCAGAGTCAGGAGGACTATTGGACCATCTCCCCCCAAAGGTACAGTTGGAGTCACAGCCAGTAGGCTGCTGGACTGAACGGCTGAGGAAGTCGCACTTAAAAGCTGTGTGTGAACAGCGTTTGTATTTAGGGGAGTTAGTTGAACTATGTGTAGTCAGAGCCTAGCCGGGCAGGTGTTATTTTGATGGTTTTGTTTCATGCTGGAGCAAAAAGTGTGAAAATAAAGTGGTGTGGACTTGAAAATCCCTGTGTTTTGAAGAGATTCTGTGATGTCAACCCCCCTGAGAGGATACGATCCCTTACATAGTTTAGGGCTTATGTAGTATAAATAAAATTGACGTAGAATAAGTCTCCCTGTACTCTCACTCTCCAATATTCTTCTTTTAATCGTTTTCAGCAACACTATCGGTAGCACATAAGCACTTGCCATGTCTCTCCCTATGTTCAGCTCACAGGACAATGGTGTAGGCCGCGTGGTATGAGGGTTTTATATAGCTGTGAAATAAGACGAGATAACTATCTACAGATTGGCTGGCTACACAGCATTATGTGTGGTCTTACGTTCCCAGGTTTCTCTCCTCTACATTTAGTTTTGCTATAACATGTACAGCTGCTATTTTAGGAAAATCTGATTCGTTACCAGGAAGTGTGAGGAAATTCGGATTAGTTGTGAATCAAAGTTTTCCTAACCTTCAGACTGAATTCCGCTTTGCACAACACTATTGATAATAATTATCAGAGATAGTATTTAAACACAATATTGAAGTTAGATCAGTTAGCCTGAGGAGGATGTTGTGACAATATACTTGAGAAACCAATTTTCACAGGATTTCAATACATTTACTTGTGTATTGATGTAGCATTTGGCTATTTTTTGGTTTTTTCTGTTTGCTTGTATTTTTTAGCTTTATTTATATGCATTTACAAGATGTATATACGCTTATTTTAGTGACATTCTATGTATTGACTGTGTAGCAAGATATTCCTTTGTAATTGCTTTTAAACAACCTTTTTGTACCGTGTGTTATTAAATATTTCCATTTATTATTGGTGATTATTCATTTGTGTGGTGATATTTTACCTACCATCTGTTTTTTGCATCTATACAATCCCTAGTATAGGTCATCAGTATCCCCCAGCCAATCAGGTGTCCAGGACTGGTCTCTGAAACTTCAGTTCTGTCCATTCTGTAGTGTATAGAGATGGGTATTACATCACTACCTATTCACTTCATTGGGACCATTGCTGCCGTAACTAGCTCCATCAACTACACAATGGACAGAACTGTATAGTTCCAGGGCTGATGCTACTTCCAAGCAGCTGATCAGTGGGCGGACAAGGTACCGCACATAATATCTTTGGGATATAATATGGGATGTAAAGCTGACCATTTCAATGGACAATTTCAGCGGAAGTGGCCAGTCAGTGTGAATTGCTGTTTTCCAGAGGTATCATTGCCAATGCTTCCAAACTGGTATAACCTTACAACAATGTAATTGGCATTACAAAGTTTATAAGAGTCCAGGGCACTATCTGAATACCTATGTTGCAGCTATAGTACAATTTAAATTTTCTAGATTTATTAGTAGTGTATAGTGTAATAGTGTACAGTACCTGTAAATAATTCTTGTATGTCATTTAATTGTATCAACATTTTTTTAAGTAAAATATCAAGCAAGGATAAGATAACTTTGTGATATATCTTATTGGAGAAGAATAATCCAGCAGCAATACAAAGGATGTAGTACAGCAGTAAAGAGCAATATAATTGTAAATTTAACACTGGAGCAGTGGCGTGCCTAGGGTGTTTCGCACCCAGGGCGGGTCCTTTCTCTGGCACCCCCCCCCAATATGTTAAAAAATTGTACCCCCTCACAGTAGTATTGCCCTCATTGTACAAACTTCACAGTAATTTTGTACAGATGTGTGCCCCCTCACAGTAGTTATACCCACATTGTGTCCTCTCACAGTAGTTATGCCCACATTGTGCCCCCTCACACTTGTAATGCCCTCTTTGTGCCCCTTCACAGTAATAATCCCCATTGTACCCCCTTTATAGTAATAATGCCCACTGTGCCCCCTTCACAGTAATAATGCCCCACAGTAATAATGCCATCTGTGTCCCCTTCACAGTAATAATGCCATCTGTGCCCCCTTCATTGTAGTAATGCCCTCTGACTCTGTGCCCCCTCCATAGTAAAAATGCCCACTGTGCACCCTTCACATTAGTAATGCCCTCTCTGCCCCCCTCCATAGTAAAAATGCCCTCTGTGCCCCCTCCAGAGTAGTAATGCCCCCTGTGCCCGCTCCAGAGTATTAATGCCCCCTGTGCCCCCCTCCAGAGTATTAATGCCCCTGTGCCCCCCTCCAGAGTAGTAATGCCCTTTGTGCCCCCTCTAGAGTAGTAATGCCCCCTGTGCCCACTCCATAGTAAAAATGCCCTCTGTGCCCCCCTCCAGAGTAGTAATGCCCTCTGTGCCCCCCTCCAGAGTAGTAATGCCCTCTGTGCCCCCTCTAGAGTAGTAATGCCATCTGTGCCCCCTCCAGAGTAGTAATGCCCCCTGTGCCCCCTCCAGAGCAGTAATGCCCCCTGTGCCCCCTCCAGAGCAGTAATGCCCCCTGTGTCCCCTCCACAGTAGTAATGCCCCCTCTGTATTAAAAAAACAAAACAAAAAACAAAACAACAACTTCTCACCTTGTCCCGTTCCTGAAGTCCTCTCTTCTCTGCAGGCACAGATCGCTTTGCAGCAATGTGTGGGCGGAGATTATGCATATTTCCTGTCTGCAGGCTCCGCCCACACATTCCAGCAGCGTGATCCGTGCCTGCAGCCTGAATGGTGGAGCGGGGAGAAGTCTCTCTGCTTCACCATTCAAAGCGCTGTGGGCCTGAGGGAGAGGAGGAGCGCGGAGAGGTGAGTGACAGGACCCAGCTCTCTGTGCTCCAGCAATGAGCTCTTCCATCTGTATTGATGGAAGTGCTCATTGCTTCTGGCATCCCCTGAGAGCTGGCACCCGGGGCGGACTGCACCCCCCGCCCCCACCTTAGTACGCCACTGCACTGGAGTGTGATACAACATGTTTTAGAGTTTTTCCCAATGCCTCCATGTCTGTCTCTGCACCTCCTTCACTGTACAACTACCTCCTATTCCTCCTCCCCATCCATAGACATTCACGGGCAACTGTAACCTGACCTCTCAGTGAAGCTGAAAAGCCATTTACTCTTGGTGACAGATTTTTATCACTCCATTCGGAGTAAGAAGTGAACAGTTCAAGAGAGGAGAGGACAAAATGAGCCTTGTACTGTAAGTGGAAAAAAGCCATTTTTCTACAATTAGATATCTTATATAGTTTCTTATCTTTTCTTGTACTGCTGATTTAAAGTGGTTGTCCAGGTTCATGGCCAAATCTGGATATAAGCTCCCCTTCACTCCTTTACCATGTATGAGAGGACCATTGGGTGATTTCTTTGATCCAATGCTCCCCTTGCCTTGCACTGCACTGCCCACTGCAAGGTCTGTTTGTTGTGAGCAGGTGATGTACTAGGCTTTGCTGCTAGAAGCGAGCCTGATGACTTCATCGACACTAATGAGCGGTGTATAGCACTGTTCTAGGCAGTTTTAGAGGCAGGTACTAGTGATACCTGCCTCTAAAACCACCGAGAAAAGCAATATAGAGGTGGCAGTCTCTGCCTGGCATACTGATGTGAAGCCTGGTATGTCATCGACTCATAACAAACAGACCTTGCGCTGCATCGTGCAAGGAAATTCTCCGATGCTCCTCTCATGCATGGTAAAGGAGTGAAGGGGAGTTTATATCCGGGTTCAGCCCTGAATCTGGACAACCTCTTAAGAAAATGAAAATACTTAAATATTATTTTATGATAAATATATTCCCAAATACCTTACATTAGTTATAATGGCTCATTTTGTCTGGGGAGCAATCATTAGGAGAAACAAAATGGCCGCTGTCCTACTAGTACACACAAAACTTGTCCTAATCACACAGGAGGACAAGTTACTTCACAACACTGAGGTAAAGAGCTGCCTCATCCTCCTCTCTGCTTGTCAGGGATTATGAGCCTGAATACAGATGATAAGATCTTTAGCCACATCTCTGTATGAATTGTGTTAATGAGCTGATGTGGCTAATGAGCAGCAGCACTTGTATGCAGTCTCCATTACCACAGCCCCAGTTTACCACAGTCTGTCCTGCCCATCCTTTCTGTACTTCATGTCTCCTCCACTCCTACAGAGATTCAGCTGAAGATCATATTAAACTCTATTCAGGTTCATAATCCCTGACAAGCAGAGCAGAGAGAAGGATGAGGTAGCTCTTTACCTCAGTGTTGTGAAGTAACTTGTCCTCCTGTGTGATTAGGACAGGTTTTGTGTGTACTAATCGGACGGCAGCCATTTTATTTCTCCTGGCGATTGCTCCCTAGACAAAACGAGCCATTATCACTAATGAAAGGTATTAGGGAAAATATTTATAATGAAGTAATATTTATGTATTTTCATTTTCTTAATTCCCAGAGAACCCCTTTCAGAGTAGTTAGTTCTGATAAGAGGTACACTTTAAGGGAAAATTCAGTAGAAAAATCATGATCCAGCTATAGACAACGCATAATTATAATTCTTTTATTAATGTGTCTATTTTCTCAAATGTATGGAATCATTTAACAGTGTGGCAGATTACGAAGAAAAGCAGACGTCACGATGAAACATATCACCTCATATATGGATATGTTGTGATGACAGTTTGTCCAAATAGCAATCAATTATGTACTGGAATGTCAACAGGATTTAGATAAATGTGCAGCATTTACGATAACAATAGACTTTACAATCTCAAATTACTGAAGGAAGATTAGCCTTGTTAATATGAATACAGGGTTGGTAACTAAAGTCACTGAAAGAAGCGTGCTCAAGATTCACTTGTACTAATATACAATGCACACTTGCAAAAGGTGTAACCAAACTCCTTGCTGGTCAATGGAGATTGTCTAGTGCTCAGGATGAGATCTAGGCCTTGTCCATACTTTGCAGATTGGGTGCATTGTTTTGTATGATCACTTTATATTGCTTTTATTTTGGATCTACCTCTGATTAAAGGGAGTCTGTCACCTGATTTTCACCTATATAACTAACAGCAGTGCCCCACAGAAGATTGCATACACATCCCAGACATACCTGTGTGCACTGTGTGTCTTTACTCCATGTTGAGAAAAAGCACTTTTAGGGTCCATTCACACGTCCGTGTGTGTTTTGCGGTCCGGCTCTATAATAGAAATGCCTTTTCTTGTCCGTGGATTCGGACAAGAATAGGACATGTTCTATTTTTTTGCGGGGCCACGGACCGGAAGTGCGGATGCGGACAGCACACTGTGTGCCGTCCGCATCCTTTGCGGCCCCATTGAAAATGAATGGGTCCGCACCCGTTCCGCAATTTTGTGGAACGGATGCGGACACATTCTGCAGACGTGTGAATGGAGCCTTATTCTGCAGAAAAACAGCTCCCAAGTGCCCAGCTTTGCTGCTGCTGCAAACCAGACTGAAGAGAGGAGGGCTGCTTTATATGCTCGTATCTTGGGATTGGTAGAAGATAGAAAAATGGTTCTGACCTTTTTTGAAAGCTGTCATTCTGAGCTTTCAAATCATATAGTAACATAGTTTATACATAGTAACATAGTAACATAGTTTATACGGCCGAAAAAAGACATCTGTCCATCCAGTTCGACCTGTTTTCCTACAAGTTGATCCAGAGGAAGGCAAAAAACCCCTGTGCGGTAGAAGCCAATTTTCCTCACTTTAGGGGAAAAAATTCCTTCCCGACTCCAATCAGGCAATCAGAATTACTCCCTGGATCAACAACAACCCATATCTAGTAACTATAACCTGTAATATTATTACCCTCCAGAAATACATCCAGGCCCCTCTTGAACTCTTTTACTGAACTTACCATCACCACCTCCTCGGGCAGAGTTCCATAGTCTCACTGCTCTTACCGTAAAGAATCCTCTTCTATTTTTGTGAACAAACCTTCTTTCCTCCAGGCGCAGAGGATGTCCCCTCGTCATGGTTACTGTCCTTGGGATAAAGAGATCATGGGAGACATCTCTGTACTGACCCCTGATATATTTATACATAGTTATTAGATCTCCCCTCAGTCGTCTTTTTTCTAAAGAGAATCACCCTAATTTTGATAATCTTTCTGGGTACTGTAGTCCACCCATTCCAGCTATGACTTTAGTTGCCCTCCTCTGAACCCTCTCCAGCTCTGCTCTGTCTGCCTTGTTCACAGGAGCCCAGAACTGTACACAGTACTCCATGTGTGGTCTGACTAGTGATTTGTAAAGTGGCAGGACTATGTTCTCATCACGGGCATCTATGCCCCTTTTGATGCAACCCATTATCTTACTGGCCTTGGCAGCAGCTGTCTGACACTGGTTTCTGCAGCTTAGTTTGCTGTTCACTAAAATTCCTAGGTCCTTTTCCATGTCAGAGTTACCCAATGTTTTACCATTTAGTATGTACTGGTGACTTGCATTATTCCTTCCCATATGCATAACCTTACATTTGTCAGTGTTAAACCTCATCTGCCACTTCTCTGCCCAAGCCTCCAGTCTATCCAGATCCATCTGTAGCAGTGTACTGTCCTCTTCTGTGTTAATTACTTTACACAGTTTAGTGTCATCTGCAAAAATTGATATTTTACTGTGCAAGCCTTCTACAAGGTCATTAATAAATATATTGAAGAGAATAGGGCCCAATACTGACCCCTGTGGTACCCCACTAGTTACAGTGACCCAATCTGAGTATGTACCATTAATAACCACCCTCTGTTTTCTATCACTGAGCCATTTACTTACCCACATACAGACATTTTCTCCAAGGCCAAGCATTCTCATTTTATATACTAACCTTTTATGTGGTACCGTGTCAAATGCTTTGGAGAAGTCCAGATATACAACATCCATTGATTCCCCGCGGTCAAGTCTAGAACTTACCTCCTCATAGAAACTGATTAAATTGGTTTGACATGACCGATCCCTCATGAAGCCATGCTGATATGGAGTTATTTGCTTATTTTCATTGAGGTACTCCAAGATAGCATCTCTTAGAAAACCTTCAAACAGTTTACCCACTACAGATGTTAAACTTACCGGCCTATCATTATAGAAATCGAGTCAGGAGTGAAAGCTGTTTTTAGTTTCACTTTTAGCTGGGCACTTGGGAGCTGTTTTCCTGCAGAATAAAAGTGGTTTTTCTCAACATGGAGTAAAGACACACAGTGCACACAGGTATGTATGGGATGCGTATGCAATCTTCTGTGGGGCACTGCTGTTAGTTATATAGGTGAAAAACAGGTGACAGACTCCCTTTAAGTAATAAGGAAATTTGGGACCATAGTTCTGTGAAAAAACTACGAACTGGTTACCAGTCCCAAAAATGCCAAACAAATTTAAACTAAAATATGAAAATGAAGATTTAAATAAATGGAGGTTTAAAGCACATATTTCAGAAATGGCTGGATAAAAGTTAGTCGAAACCCCTGGGCAAAAAAAAAAAAAAAAAAAATATAAGAAGCCCTCAGCCATA
>ONZH01028785.1:0-42500 GCA_900303285.1 Rhinella marina
AGGAGCAGTATTATAGTAGTTATATTCTTGTACATAGGAGGCAGTATTATAGTAGTTTATATTCTTGTACATAGGAGCAGTATTATTAGTAGTTATATTCTTGTACATAGGAGCAGTATTATAGTAGTTATATTCTTGTACATAGGAGGCAGTATTATAGTAGTTATATTCTTGTACATAGGAGGCAGTATTATAGTAGTATTATTCTTGTACATAGGAGCAGTATTATAGTAGTTATATTCTTGTACATAGGAGCAGTATTATAGTAGTTATATTCTTGTACATAGGAGCAGTATTATAGTAGTTATATTCTTGTACATAGGAGCAGTATTATAGTAGTTATATTCTTGTACATAGGAGCAGTATTATAGTAGTTATATTCTTGTACATAGGAGGCAGTATTATAGTAGTTATATTCTTGTACATAGGAGCAGTATTATAGTAGTTATATTCTTGTACATAGGAGCAGTATTTATAGTAGTTATATTCTTGTACATAGGAGCAGTATTATAGTAGTTATATTCTTGTACATAGGAGGCAGTATTATAGTAGTTATATTCTTGTACATAGGAGCAGTATTATAGTAGTTATATTCTTGTACATAGGAGCAGTATTATAGTAGTTATATTCTTGTACATAGGAGGCAGTATTATAGTAGTTTATATTCTTGTACATAGGAGGCAGTATTATAGTAGTTATATTCTTGTACATAGGAGCAGTATTATAGTAGTTATATTCTTGTACATAGGAGCAGTATTATAGTAGTTATATATTCTTGTACATAGGAGGCAGTATTATAGTAGTTATATTCTTGTACATAGGAGGCAGTATTATAGTAGTTATATTCTTGTACATAGGAGCAGTATTATAGTAGTTATATTCTTGTACATAGGAGCAGTATTATAGTAGTTATATTCTTGTACATAGGAGCAGTATATATAGTAGTTATATTCTTGTACATAGGAGGCAGTATTATAGTAGTTATATTCTTGTACATAGGAGCAGTATTATAGTAGTTATATTCTTGTATATAGGAGCAGTATTATAGTAGTTATATTCTTGTACATAGGAGCAGTATTATAGTAGTTATATTCTTGTACATAGGAGCAGTATTATAGTAGTTATATTCTTGTACATAGGAGCAGTATTATAGTAGTTATATTCTTGTACATAGGAAGCAGTATTATAGTAGTTTATATTCTTGTACATAGGAGCAGTATTATAGTAGTTATATTCTTGTACATAGGAGCAGTATTATAGTAGTTATATTCTTGTACATAGGAGCAGTATTATAGTAGTTATATTCTTGTACATAGGAGGTAGTATTATAGTAGTTATATTCTTGTACATAGGAGCAGTATTATAGTAGTTATATTCTTGTACATAGGAGCAGTATTATAGTAGTTATATTTCTTGTACATAGGAGCAGTATTATAGTAGTTATATTCTTGTACATAGGAGCAGTATTATAGTAGTTATATTCTTGTACATAGGAGCAGTATTATAGTAGTTATATTCTTGTAGTACATAGGAGCAGTATTATAGTAGTTATATTCTTGTACATAGGAGCAGTATTATAGTAGTTATATTCTTGTACATAGGAGGCAGTATTATAGTAGTTATATTTTCTTGTACATAGGAGCAGTATTATAGTAGTTATATTCTTGTACATAGGAGCAGTATTATAGTAGTTTATATTCTTGTACATAGGAGCAGTATTATAGTAGTTATATTCTTGTACATAGGAGCAGTATTATAGTAGTTATATTCTTGTACATAGGAGGCAGTATTATAGTAGTTATATTCTTGTACATAGGAGCAGTATTATAGTAGTTATATTCTTGTACATAGGAGCAGTATTATAGTAGTTTATATTCTTGTACATAGGAGCAGTATTATAGTAGTTATATTCTTGTACATAGGAGCAGTATTATAGTAGTTATATTCTTGTACATAGGAGGCAGTATTATAGTAGTTATATTCTTGTACATAGGAGCAGTATTATAGTATTATATTCTTGTAATAGGAGCAGTATTATAGTAGTTATATTCTTGTACATAGGAGCAGTATTATAGTAGTTATATTCTTGTAACATAGAGCAGTATTATAGTAGTTATATTCTTGTATAAAGGAGGCAGTATTATAGTAGTTATATTCTTGTACATAGGAGCAGTATTATAGAGTAGTTATATTCTTGTATATAGGAGCAGTATTATAGTAGTTATATTCTTGTACATAGGAGCAGTATTATAGTAGTTATATTCTTGTACATAGGAGCAGTATTTATAGTAGTTATATTCTTGTACATAGGAGGCAGTATTATAGTAGTTTATATTCTTGTATATAGGAGGCAGTATTATAGTAGTTATATTCTTGTATATAGGAGGCAGTATTATAGTAGTTATATTCTTGTTAGCATAGGAGCAGTATTATAGTAGTTATATTCTTGTACATAGGAGCAGTATTATAGTAGTTATATTCTTGTACATAGGAGGCAGTATTATAGTAGTTATATTCTTGTACATAGGAGCAGTATTATAGTAGTTATATTCTTGTACATAGGAGCAGTATTATAGTAGTTATATTCTTGTACATAGGAGCAGTATTATAGTAGTTATATTCTTGTACATAGGAGCAGTATTATAGTAGTTATATTCTTGTACATAGGAGCAGTATTATAGTAGTTATATTCTTGTACATAGGAGCAGTATTATAGTAGTTATATTCTTGTACATAGGAGCAGTATTATAGTAGTTATATTCTTGTACATAGGAGCAGTATTATAGTAGTTATATTCTTGTACATAGGAGGCAGTATTATAGTAGTTATATTCTTGTACATAGGAGCAGTATTATAGTAGTTATATTCTTGTACATAGGAGCAGTATTATAGTAGTTATATTCTTGTACATAGGAGCAGTATTATAGTAGTTATATTCTTGTACATAGGAGCAGTATTATAGTAGTTATATTCTTGTACATAGGAGCAGTATTATAGTAGTTATATATTCTTGTACATAGGAGCAGTATTATAGTAGTTATATTTGTACATAGCAGTATTATAGTAGTATATTCTTGTACATAGGAGCAGTATTATAGTAGTTATATTCTTGTACATAGGAGCAGTATTATAGTAGTTATATTCTTGTACATAGGAGCAGTATTATAGTAGTTATATTCTTGTACATAGGAGCAGTATTATAGTAGTTATATTCTTGTACATAGGAGCAGTATTATAGTAGTTATATTCTTGTACATAGGAGCAGTATTATAGTAGTTATATTCTTGTACATAGGAGCAGTATTATAGTAGTTATATTCTTGTACATAGGAGCAGTATTATAGTAGTTATATTCTTGTACATAGGAGCAGTATTATAGTAGTTATATTCTTGTACATAGGAGCAGTATTATAGTAGTTATATTCTTGTACATAGGAGGCAGTATTATAGTAGTTATATTCTTGTACATAGGAACAGTATTATAGTAGTTATATTCTTGTATATAGGAGCAGTATTATAGTAGTTATATTCTTGTACATAGGAGCAGTATTATAGTAGTTATATTCTTATACATAGGAGCAGTATTATAGTAGTTATATTCTTGTACATAGGAGCAGTATTATAGTAGTTATATTCTTGTACATAGGAGCAGTATTATAGTAGTTATATTCTTGTACATAGGAACAGTATTATAGTAGTTATATTCTTGTATATAGGAGCAGTATTATAGTAGTTATATTCTTGTACATAGGAGGCAGTATTATAGTAGTTATATTCTTGTACATAGGAGCCTCTGTTTTATACAGTGTTCTTGTAATATTCTGTAATACTTCTCACTGCTTAGGGTTTGTTACAGTTGCACCCAGTGTAGATTATTCCCTGTGACGTAAGAGATATAGACTGCAGATTGATTTCTTATCTGTACTGACACTTGGTTGTAGATTATCTGGACCGGCGGGTGATTTGTGCTGCTGCTTTGTTCACTGCACATTGGATTTTCTAGACTGGAAACTCTGAACCAAACCTTCAGCTGCGACAAGTATTAGGTGAGGAGCAGATTGTATTTTGGGAGTTACAGTGATGACATTTCTTCTATTGAGGTCTGGGTGTTGTATTTTGGGCATCACTTTGTGTTTGCAGGTGTCTGCCGGCAGTTGAGGCTCCTGCGGCCTCTGCCAGGTCTCGGAGTCCTCCCGGATACAAGGAGGAAGCGGAGCTCGAGTGGCGCCTGATTCATGTGCTTGGAGGTATGCTAATGTTAACCCCTTCCCTGCCGTAGTGTGGCGCCTCATTCCAGGCAGGTGACATCTCTGTGTAGCTTGTGACCCTGCAGTGAGCGCAGCTGACGGTGGCCTCAGGAGCAGCGCACACAGGGAGGGGCGTCACCAGTGCTGTCAGACGTGTCACACTGGAGGCTCGCACAGGTAACGCCGTTTCACATATGGATGATATCGGGGTCAGCAGCCAGGATAAGGCGGGATTCACACCTGCAGTTTTTGGTGCAGTTTTTTAAGCTGACACCAGAAATGGATTCAAATGGAAAACCAAGGACAGACGTTTATTCTGCTGCGTCTTCAGCCTGAAAGGGTTAATTTATCGTCCGAACTGTTTCTGTAGAGCAGGAAATCTGAGATTCTCTTTCATTTCGTTTATGACGTGAGAATCGCTGACATTGCGATTTGCACTTTGTAAATTAAGACAGGAACCAGAGCGAAGCGACTCTGCGCCATATTGTGTCCACGTAGCCACGCCCCCGCTGTGTGAACTGCGCTTACAATAGGCAGCTCTGGATGAACATCCGACCAAAGGGACGGGCAGGTGTGACAGATGGCGGCTGTGTGTGGGGCCACACTGGGCTCCTGATTCCTCGTCTCCACACCGTTATCCGTGGGGTTCTCATCACCCTTTAACCAGCACCGGGCCCCTCTTACCAGGGGCCACCTATAGGAATGCAATAGCTCTGTGATCATAGAGGACAGCGCTAATTCATGAGGGACCCCCCGTCCTCTGTGCGGACCCCCCGTCCTCTGTGCGGACCCCCCGTCCTCTGTGCGGACCCCCCGTCCTCTGTGCGGACCCCCCGTCCTCTGTGCGGACCCCCCGTCCTCTGTGCGGACCCCCCGTCCTCTGTGCTGACCCCCGTCCTCTGTGCTGACCCCCGTCCTCTGTGCTGACCCCCGTCCTCTGTGCGGACCCCTCGTCCTCTGTGCGGACCCCTCGTCCTCTGTGCGGACCCCCCGTCCTCTGTGCGGACCCCCCGTCCTCTGTGCGGACCCCCCGTCCTCTGTGCTGACCCCCCGTCCTCTGTGCTGACCCCCCGTCCTCTGTGCTGACTCCCGTCCTCTGTGCTGACCCCCGTCCTCTGTGCTGACCCCCCCGTCCTCTGTGCGGACCCCCCGTCCTCTGTGCGGACCCCCATTCCTCTGTGCGGACCCCCATTCCTCTGTGCGGACCCCCCGTCCTCTGTGCGGACCCCCCGTCCTCTGTGCGGACCCCCCGTCCTCTGTGCTGACCCCCCGTCCTCTGTGGTGCTGACGTCTCCTTTCACCGGAGCACCGCTGTCACAGGAGCAGGATCCGGTCCCAGCTCTGGGTGTTAACGGAAATGTTTCCATTCATCTAAAGCAAGCAGGGATCTTGAAAATGCCGAGGACATGAAATCTTGAAAGTTGCAGGACGTTTCTGGATGCAAGGGTCGCTCCAGTAATGTACCCAGCGACTGAGCTGTGATACCAGATGCGGCCATGGACGGGGCGGGGGCGCTGTAATAAAGGGCAGGACCCTGTAAATCTGCGTTTCCTGCTGTGTGGCCCCGATTTACTCATCTTGTTCTGGCTTTGACTCCAGTTGTCTCCATTCACGTCCAGAGCTACTTCCAAATTTCTCCCAGTTCCATAGGAGTCAGACAGTTGACGGACGCTGTTGGTCATGTGACCTGGGCCCCTCTGTCAATCATGTGACTTCTGTCTCTCTTTTATTGTAGGTGCCGCGATGCAGAAGGGAAGCCTTTGGCGCGGCCGCTCCTGTCAGCTGACCCTTCACAGGTGACATCATCGCAGTGACTTCGCTCCGTGCCGCAGACATGAACGGTAATATCAGCGGTGCTCCCCCGGACAGAGATAGGACCGCGGACGGTAATGTCACTGACCTGTTCCATGAGGACGCCCAGGTGGGTGGTCGTCCAGGCACTAGCACCCCGGGGCGTCACTGCTCCCGCGTAGCTGAGCCGCGCCCCTCATGTGACTTGTCTGCATCTTTTCAGGTCTCCCAGTTGCAGTCGCAGCCGTGGTGGAAGATCCAGCTCTTCGTCTGGGAGCCGGTTCTGTTCGGCACCTGGGACGGCGTCTTCACCTCCTGCATGATCAATATATTTGGCGTGGTTTTATTTCTCCGCACCGGATGGCTCGTGGTGAGTGATGGTTCATAGGTCACGACCTTCCAGAAAAAGGCTAAAAGAACTGAAGACAGGACTCAACTACCGTGATGTCATCAGCAGGGGGCGGGGCTGTGACAACCTCTCAGACAGGATATACAGGCAGGTTGTCAGCAGTAATAGATGTTCCTGTAGTATAAGGTGTGAGGATCTCATGTCTGATCACATGTCATTATATCAGTGATGTCATCAGCAGGGGGCGGGGCTGTGACTACCTCTCAGACATGATATACAGGCAGGTTGTCAGCAGTAATAGATGTTCCTGTAGTATAAGGTGTGTGGATCTCATGTCTGATCACATGTCATTATATCAGTGATGTCATCAGCAGGAGGCGGGGCTGTGACTACCTCTCAGACATGATATAGAGGCAGGTTGTCAGCAGTAATAGATGTTCCTGTAGTATAAGGTGTGTGATCTCATGTCTGATCACATGTCATTATATCAGTGATGTCATCAGCAGGGGGCGGGGCTGTGACTACCTCTCAGACAGGATATACAGGCAGGTTGTCAGCAGTAATAGATGTTCCTGTAGTATAAGGTGTGTGGATCTCATGTCTGATCACATGTCATTATATCAGTGATGTCATCAGCAGGGGGCGGGGCTGTGACAACCTCTCAGACAGGATATACAGGCAGGTTGTCAGCAGATGTAGGTGATTGGCCTGTGCTCTCTCTTCCCTCAGGGTAACACGGGGGTCCTGCTGGGGGTCCTCCTAGTGTCCATCGTCATCCTCGTGGCTCTGGTCACCGTCTTATCCGGTATCGGAGTGTGTGAGAGATGCAGCATTGGCAGCGGTGGCGTCTACTCCATGATTTCCACTGTCCTGGGGGGTAAAGTTGGGGGCACAGTTGGTCTTCTCTATATATTCGGCCAGGTAAGTGCCCAGGTTACAGGGGGCAGCGAGACACCAGAGCTTACGATCTAAGCGTCTCTCCGCTTTCTGTGCAGTGTGTTGCAGGCGCCATGTATATCACCGGCTTCGCAGAGTCCATCTCTGACCTCCTGCACCTGCAGAGCACGTGGGCGGTGCGGGGCATCTCGCTGGCCGTGCTGGTGGCGCTGCTGGGCATTAATCTGGCCGGAGTGAAGTGGATCATCCGGCTGCAGCTGCTGCTGCTCTTCTTGCTCGCTGTCTCTACCCTGGACTTTGTCATCGGCTCCTTCACTCACCTGGATCCGGGTAAGAACCTCTGGGCTTTCCTGATGGCCATCTTCACCCTGGAGGAAGGGGCGGGGCTGGATATTGCAACTTTGTATCCCCTGAGTGCTACAATGTATCGTGGGTTGCCCCTCCCCCGCTGCCCTCCTCCGCCTGTAATTCCAGTTCTTTGGTATTTTGCTGGATCTACACCGTGAGGCTCCAGCGTCTGCCCCGCGGGGGGCGCTCACACACATTTGTTGCAGAGATTGTATTGGTGTCAAGCACAGGGGTTTCTGGAGGCGCCACACGATGAATGGGCCGGACGCAGAATCCTGTGCCGCGTGTGACCTCATGTGCCGCCTTTATCATCCAGACCTGATGCCGTATTATATGTCAGTGTTCAGCAGGGGGCAGCACTGCTCCATGGGTTCAGCATTCACCTCCTGTGTTCACTCTAACAGTCTGTGTGCTGTGAGGTTATATGGAGACCCCCTGTTCACCTGCCCCCATGTATACCGACTCTAAAGCATGTGCTGCCCAGCCCGCTGCCTCTCTCCCCGGCCTGATGCCCTGTCCCTGCCCCTGGCCTGCTAATCTCTGCCCCTGGCACCCTGCCCCCAGCCCGCTGCCATGTCCCTGCCCCCGGACCGCTGCCCTGTCCCTGGCCCGCTGCCCTGTCCCTGCCCCCGCCTGCTGCCCTGTCCCTGACCCCGGACCGCTGCGCCCTGTCCTTGCCCCTGGCCTGCTAACCCCTGGCGCCCTGCCCCCGGCCCGCTGCCCTGTCCCTGCCCCTGGTCCGCTAACCCCTGGCCCCCGCTGCCCTGTCCCCTGCTCCCGGCCCGCTGCCTTCTCCCAGACCCTGACGTTCTTTCTACTTGCTGGTCTGGAGGAGAGAGATTAGGATCGCAGACTCTTGTTTTCCTCCCTGGAAGCTGCAGGGTGCGGCGGGTACAGGAGCAGGAAGGATGTGGCCGTCATTTGTTCTGTATAGACCCACATCCAGACGGCGGCCTTCCTGTCCTGACACAGGGCGGGCGGCACACGGGGTGTACGGGGCGGCTGAGCTCTGGGCGCTGCCACACTGAACGTTCCATGGGGAAATAAAGAAATATTGCAGTGAGCCACTCAGAACCGCATCTGGGCCGGGGGTGCTCTGGGTTCTGGGCCAGGAATGTGCCAGGTTCTGGGCCAGGGATGCTCTGGGTTCTAGGTCAGGAATGTGCCAGGTTCTGGGCCAGGGATGCTCTGGGTTCTGGGCCAGGAATGTGCCAGGTTGTGGGCCGGGGGTGCTCTGGGTTCTGGGCCAGGGATGCTCTGGGTTCTAGGTCAGGAATGTGCCAGGTTCTGGGCCAGGTGGGTTCTAGGTCAGGAATGTGCCAGGTTCTGGGCCGGGGGTGCTCTGGGTTCTGGGCCAGGAATGTGCCAGGTTCTGGGCCAGGGATGCTCTGGGTTCTGGGCCAGGAATGTGCCAGGTTCTGGGCCGGGGGTGCTCTGGGTTCTGGGCCAGGAATGTGCCAGGTTCTGGGCCAGGGATGCTCTGGGTTCTGGGCCAGGAATGTGCCAGGTTCTGGGCCAGGGATGCTCTGGGTTCTAGGTCAGGAATGTGCCAGGTTCTGGGCCAGGGATGCTCTGGGTTCTAGGTCAGGAATGTGCCAGGTTCTGGGCTGGGGAAGTTCTGGGTCAGGAATGTGCCCGGTTCTGGACCAGGGAAGCTCTGGGTTCTGCACATACATGAGGTGTGACATCACGTGTGAGCCGCGGTGAGCTGGACCCCCGCCAGGATAAGGGCGCGCGGTGGATGTAGCGGCAGCACGCGAATATTTATCCAGATATTTCTGGACACTTTCCCCGGAATCTTCTGTCGTTACCGCCCATTCCCCGCCATGTGCCAAAGGGGTGGAGCTAATCCACCAGTGACCGCTAGTTTAACACATTACTGCATTACATTAACCCCTGACTGACTGAGGGATTCTGGTATAAATGGTGGACCTGGCGCTGGTGCTCCCTGGACTTATTCGCTGCCATCTTTCGGAGCTGGCGTCATGAAGCCACGCCCCCATGGGTACATGAATACGGCTCCGCTGTACTGTGGCCCATCGCTGGCACCAGATGTAGCACCTGTCATAGTGGAGCTGGCGGGATGGGTGAGGGGTAAGAATGTGATCTTGGCTGGGGGCTCTAGGGCCCCAACACAAAGTAATCAACATGGCCCCACCCCCCATGTACTACCGCTGTCCTGCCTGTGTAGCGCTGTATAAGGGCACTGTATGGGATCCGTCTGATGGGGACCGTCTGCCCCTCCTCCTCCTTCATGTGCCTCAGATCTGTTCTGATGATGTCATCAGGCTTTATTATTAGTGCCCCCCCCCCCCCCCAGATTTTCTGCCGTTCTGTACACAGGGATCTGATGTGGAACAGGAAGAGATAAGATGAGAGCGGGCCCCTGACTGAAGCCAGAGCTTTCCTCCACACGAGGGGCCCGGAGGCGGCTCCTGATAACGGGGTGCACGGGGGAGGGGCTGCTGTCACATCGTATGGAAGCTCTGCGTCATTCTGTGTCCTGACCCCCCAATAGTACTGATGATGATGGTGGTGATAGTGCCCCCACACTGATGACTAACACCACCATCATCATCACCACCAGGCGTTAATATTGGTGCCCCCCGCTCTCTGACTACTCTGCCTGTCACATCACCCCCCTCGGCTCTCTGACTACTCTGCCTGTCACATTACCTCCTCCGCTCTCTGACTACTCTGCCTGTCACATTACCCTCCTCCGCTCTCTGACTACTCTGCCTGTCACATTACCCTCCTCCGCTCTCTGACTACTCTGCCTGTCACATTACCCTCCTCCGCTCTCTGACTACTCTGCCTGTCACATCACCCCCCTCCGCTCTCTGACTACTCTGCCTGTCACATCACCCCCTCCGCTCTCTGACTACTCTGCCTGTCACATTACCCTCCTCCGCTCTCTGACTACTCTGCCTGTCACATTACCCTCCTCCGCTCTCTGACTACTCTGCCTGTCACATCACCCCCTCCTCTCTCTGACTACTCTGCCTGTCACATCACCCCCTCCGCTCTCTGACTACTCTGCCTGTCACATCACCCCCCTCCGCTCTCTGACTACTCTGCCTGTCACATTACCCTCCTCCGCTCTCTGACTACTCTGCCTGTCACATTACCCTCCTCCGCTCTCTGACTACTCTGCCTGTCACATTACCCTCCTCCGCTCTCTGACTACTCTGCCTGTCACATCACCCCCCTCCGCTCTCTGACTACTCTGCCTGTCACATCACCCCCTCCGCTCTCTGACTACTCTGCCTGTCACATCACCCCCCCTCCGCTCTCTGACTACTCTGCCTGTCACATTACCCTCCTCCGCTCTCTGACTACTCTGCCTGTCACATCACCCCCTCCGCTCTCTGACTACTCTGCCTGTCACATTACCCCCTCCGCTCTCTGACTACTCTGCCTGTCACATCACCCCTCCGCTCTCTGACTACTCTGCCTGTCACATCACCCCCTCCGCTCTCTGACTACTCTGCCTGTCACATTACCCTCCTCCGCTCTCTGACTACTCTGCCTGTCACATCACCCCCTCCGCTCTCTGACTACTCTGCCTGTCACATTACCCTCCTCCGCTCTCTGACTACTCTGCCTGTCACATCACCCCCCTCCGCTCTCTGACTACTCTGCCTGTCACATTACCCTCCTCCGCTCTCTGACTACTCTGCCTGTCACATTACCCTCCTCCGCTCTCTGACTACTCTGCCTGTCACATTACCCTCCTCCGCTCTCTGACTACTCTGCCTGTCACATTACCCTCCTCCGCTCTCTGACTACTCTGCCTGTCACATTACCCTCCTCCGCTCTCTGACTACTCTGCCTGTCACATCACCCTCCTCCGCTCTCTGACTACTCTGCCTGTCACATTACCCTCCCCCGCTCTCTGACTACTCTGCCTGTCACATCACCCCCCTCCGCTCTCTGACTACTCTGCCTGTCACATTACCCTCCTCCGCTCTCTGACTACTCTGCCTGTCACATTACCCTCCCCCGCTCTCTGACTACTCTGCCTGTCACATTACCCTCCTCCGCTCTCTGACTACTCTGCCTGTCACATCACCCTCCTCCGCTCTCTGACTACTCTGCCTGTCACATTACCCTCCCCCGCTCTCTGACTACTCTGCCTGTCACATTACCCTCCTCCGCTCTCTGACTACTCTGCCTGTCACATCACCCTCCTCCGCTCTCTGACTACTCTGCCTGTCACATCACCCTCCTCCGCTCTCTGACTACTCTGCCTGTCACATTACCCTCCTCCGCTCTCTGACTACTCTGCCTGTCACATTACCCTCCCCCGCTCTCTGACTACTCTGCCTGTCACATTACCCTCCTCCGCTCTCTGACTCGCTTTGCTTCTTTTCTCTCCGCAGATCATGGATTTGTCGGATATTCCGAGGATTTGCTTTTCAATAACACGTTTCCGGATTACACCCCCGGAGAAAACTTCTTCACTGTGTTTGGGGTGTTTTTCCCAACTGCAACAGGTATAGAGGGGGGGAGGTGCTGCGTCCACACATATACAGCTTTTATACAGATGTAGCAGAGCTGAGAGCGTCACCTGCACAGTATATAAACCCTGCAGTCCTATGTAACACCACAGATAACAGTGATATCTCTGTGAGTACAGATAATGTAGTAGATGTCACCTGCAGTCCTATGTAACACCACAGATAACACAGTGATAACTCTCTGAGTACAGATAATGTAGTAGATGTCACCTGCAGTCCTATGTAACACCACAGATAACACAGTGATAACTCTCTGAGTACAGAGAATGTAGTAGATGTCACCTGCAGTCCTATGTAACACCACAGATAACACAGTGATACCTCTCTGAGTACAGATAATGTAGTAGATGTCACCTGCAGTCCTATGTAACACCACAGATAACACAGTGATAACTCTCTGAGTACAGATAATGTAGTAGATGTCACCTGCAGTCCTATGTAACACCACAGATAACACAGTGATAACTCTCTGAGTACAGATAATGTAGTAGATGTCACCTGCAGTCCTATGTAACACCACATACAACACAGTGATAACTCTCTGAGTACAGGTAATGTAGTAGATGTCACCTGCAGTCCTATGTAACACCACAGATAACACAGTGATAACTCTCTGAGTACAGATAATGTAGTAGATGTCACCTGCAGTCCTATGTAACACCACAGATAACACAGTGATAACTCTCTGAGTACAGATAATGTAGTAGATGTCACCTGCAGTCCTATGTAACACCACAGATAACACAATGATATCTCTCTGAGTACAGATAATGTAGTAGATGTCACCTGCAGTCCTATGTAACACCACAGATAACACAGTGATAACTCTCTGAGTACAGATAATGTAGTAGATGTCTCCTGCAGTCCTATGTAACACCACAGATAACACAGTGATATCTCTCTGAGTACAGATAATGTAGTAGATGTCACCTGCAGTCCTATGTAACACCACAGATAACACAGTGATAACTCTCTGAGTACAGATAATGTAGTAGATGTCACCTGCAGTCCTATGTAACACCACAGATAACACAGTGATAACTCTCTGAGTACAGATAATGTAGTAGATGTCACCTGCAGTCCTATGTAACACCACAGATAACACAATGATAACTCTCTGAGTACAGATAATGTAGTAGACGTCACCTGCAGTCCTATGTAAGGCTGCATTCACATGATCTGCCATGTGACGGAATCTGTTGTGTTGAGGATTATGGGGTATTTTGGGGTTTTTCTGGCTCCCCTGTGCAGGTGTGAACGCAGCTTTATTACAGCGCAGGAGCCGTGTCACTGACGGTCGCGGGATCTTCCTCTCGGCCGCGGATTAGAGCGGTTACTGTGGCGATAAGTCGCTTATAGAAATGAACTCTTAGCAGGAGACTTACTGCAGGGAAGAGCGCTGCTCCGGGGGCTGAGTGCAGCAGAGGCCGGCGGTCACATGGGGCTCTTCTGCAATTTCCTAATGAACTTTGTCTTTCTGTCTCTCTCCATTGTCAAGATCTCTGCTTGCTGTTTGTTAGGGGGAGTCGCTCCTGCTGATGCAGCTGAGGGTTTGTTACAATTGTATCCAGCTGGATTCCAAACTGATACATTGTAGCAAACTGTCTGCTGATGTGCTGAGCTCACTGGTCATCTGAGGCTCTTATTCACTGACAGCAAGTAGAGATCTTGAAAAATGGTACAAGATATAATTGCAGAGCAGTTTTACTATATTCTGTGTCCCCCCCACTCTTCTAATCCGTGTCCCCTCCCCCTCCCCGATCCGCAGGTGTCATGGCGGGCTTTAACATGAGCGGAGACCTGCGCCGTCCGTCCTTCAGTATCCCTGTCGGCTCACTGGCTGCAATCGCCATCTCGTAAGTGCCATGGTCAGCATGCCGGGGAATGGTCGCCCTCAGTCTATATGTGCCTGTGTCAGTCTTCACTGTACTCCGGGTGTTGTATTCCTGTAGTTCCGTTCAGTGACTGGAGTCGTGTTTTTCCACAGGTGGTTCCTTTACGTCGTCTTCGTCTTCTTACTCGGCGCCATTTGTACCAGAGAATTCCTGCGTTACGATTTCATGATCGCTGAGAAGGTAAATGGCGTTACGTAGAATTGCTGCCGCGACAGATGACGGATTCTTCGGCACCGCAGACGTCTTGTATATCTCCTCGTGATAGAAGCCGCACAACATGAGCCGCGTAGCGCCATTCCGAGGGGTGGTGACTGGATCAGTGCAGAGGACGGAGGCCGTGGATGAGGTCGATGGCGGCAGTTTTAGGGAATTGTCTGGCGGTTTTCACAAGTGACTCTGCTGCAGGATTGGGGTCTGGCCGCCATCATTAGGTCACACATGGCGGTTACTGGCGATGGTGTCCGCAGAGCGGGGGCGGGGTCTGCTGATTACTGGAATCATAATGGCGGCCGCGGGGGCCGTGCAGATTCTCTACACTCGCCACTTACGTAGGACGATGTAACGCAGTTCGTCCAATCACAGTGCGGGCCCCAGAGTCGCGGTAACGCGGGGAAGCGGCTGAGGCCTGACCCCTCTGAGCTCAGAACCCGGATAATAATCCTAATCCCCGGAATTACACGTCAGCAGCTCCATAATCCGCTCTGTCCGCGTAATACCCGCTTATAATGGTGGGTGACCGCACCCCGAAACTGACCGAGTGCCGCAGCTCAGAGGAGAGGGAGGGGCCCCAGAATGGAGCCATGGTTTTATGGGCCCCCCCAGCAGCTCATTATACGGAATATAGACTGCTGTACACGGCGCCACCATTCTACCCCGACCGCTCCAACCTGATGCTTTGTCTCACATTGTGTCCCCCCCGCAGGTGTCTCTGGTCGGCTTCCTCTTTCTACTGGGTCTATACATCTCATCATTGGCCTCCTGCATGGGGGGTCTGTACGGGGCTCCCAGAATCCTTCAGTGCATTGCACAAGAGAAGGTCATCCCTGTCCTCACATTCCTAGGCCGGGGGGTAAGTATGTCACTTATGTCCACCAGCAGAATAGTGAGTGCAGCTCTGGAGTATAATACAGGATGTAACTCAGGATCAGTACAGGATAAGTAATGTATGTACACAGTGACTGCACCAGCAGAATAGTGAGTGCAGCTCTGGAGTATAATACAGGATGTAACTCAGGATCAGTACAGGATCAGTAATGTATGTACACAGTGACTGCACCAGCAGAATAGTGAGTGCAGCTCTGGAGTATAATACAGGATGTAACTCAGGATCAGTACAGGATAAGTAATGTATGTACACAGTGACTCCACCAGCAGAATAGTGAGTGCAGCTCTGGAGTATAATACAGGATGTAACTCAGGATCAGTACAGGATAAGTAATGTATGTACACAGTGACTCCACCAGCAGAATAGTGAGTGCAGCTCTGGAGTATAATACAGGATGTAACTCAGGATCAGTACAGGATAAGTAATGTATGTACACAGTGACTGCACCAGCAGAATAGTGAGTGCAGCTATGGAGTATAATACAGGATGTAACTCAGGATCAGTACAGGATAAGTAATGTATGTACACAGTGACTGCACCAGCAGAATAGTGAGTGCAGCTCTGGAGTATAATACAGGATATAACTCAGGATCAGTACAGGATAAGTAATGTATGTACACAGTGACTGCACCAGCAGAATAGTGAGTGCAGCTCTGGAGTATAATACAGGATGTAACTCAGGATCAGTACAGGATAAGTAATGTATGTACACAGTGACTGCACCAGCAGAATAGTGAGTGCAGCTCTGGAGTATAATACAGGATGTAACTCAGGATCAGTACAGGATAAGTAATGTATGTACACAGTGACTGCACCAGCAGAATAGTGAGTGCAGCTCTGGAGTATAATACAGGATGTAACTCAGGATCAGTACAGGATAAGTAATGTATGTACACAGTGACTGCACCAGCAGAATAGTGAGTGCAGCTCTGGAGTATAATACAGGATGTAACTCAGGATCAGTACAGGATAAGTAATGTATGTACACAGTGACTCCACCAGCAGAATAGTGAGTGCAGCTCTGGAGTATAATACAGGATGTAACTCAGGATCAGTACAGGATAAGTAATGTATGTACACAGTGACTGCACCAGCAGAATAGTGAGTGCAGCTCTGGAGTATAATACAGGATGTAACTCAGGATCAGTACAGGATAAGTAATGTATGTACACAGTGACTGCACCAGCAGAATAGTGAGTGCAGCTCTGGAGTATAATACAGGATGTAACTCAGGATCAGTACAGGATAAGTAATGTATGTACACAGTGACTGCACCAGCAGAATAGTGAGTGCAGCTCTGGAGTATAATACAGGATGTAACTCAGGATCAGTACAGGATAAGTAATGTATGTACACAGTGACTGCACCAGCAGAATAGTGAGTGCAGCTCTGGAGTATAATACAGGATGTAACTCAGGATCAGTACAGGATAAGTAATGTATGTACACAGTGACTGCACCAGCAGAATAGTGAGTGCAGCTCTGGAGTATAATACAGGATGTAACTCAGGATCAGTACAGGATAAGTAATGTATGTACACAGTGACTGCACCAGCAGAATAGTGAGTGCAGCTCTGGAGTATAATACAGGATGTAACTCAGGATCAGTACAGGATAAGTAATGTATGTACACAGTGACTGCACCAGCAGAATAGTGAGTGCAGCTCTGGAGTATAATACAGGATGTAACTCAGGATCAGTACAGGATAAGTAATGTATGTACACAGTGACTGCACCAGCAGAATAGTGAGTGCAGCTCTGGAGTATAATACAGGATGTAACTCAGGATCAGTCCAGGATAAGTAATGTATGTACACAGTGACTGCACCAGCAGAATAGTGAGTGCTGCTCTGGAGTATAATACTGGATGTAACTCAGGATCAGTACAGGATAAGTAATGTATGTACACAGTGACTGCACCAGCAGAATAGTGAGTGCAGCTCTGGAGTATAATACAGGATGTAACTCAGGATCAGTCCAGGATAAGTAATGTATGTACACAGTGACTGCACCAACAGAATAGTGAGTGCAGCTCTGGAGTATAATGCAGGATGTAATTCTTTGACCTCGCTTTTGGGAATCTGAAGTAAATTCTATGTTTCTGTCCCGATATTTGATCCATTTTTACCTTCGGGCGATTATTGATTCCTTGGGGATGAGTGAAGTATTAATGGCGAGTACTGAACACTTGTCCTGTAATTCTTCTGATAAACTGGATTAGCTCGTTGGCGGCATTTGCTCCTCATTATAAGTAATGTGCTGGTCACATGACGAGACCTCGTTCAGCCAGTAATTATCTACTGATTATAAAGCTAATCACTCTCAGCGCCATAATCCGCCCGCTGCACAGATAGTTGGCCGCCGTATAATTGTCGCTGTGTCAGCCGGCTCTGCACTCGGGTAATCAGAGGCGCCGTAGGTGACCCTACATTATATTACAGTGCATCCTATACTCCAGTCACATCCAGAGCTGCATTCACAATTCTGCTGTTGCATCATGTCTCACACTGTCTCCAGTCACCTGCAGAGCTGCATTTAAAATGCTGCAGTCTGCTGCTTGTAGTTCTCCAGTAGTTAGCTGACTACCAGCTTAATGCATTGTGGGACATGTCAGTATGTGTAGATCAGACTACTGTACAGTAACCCACAATGCACTGCAACAGAGGATGAAATGTCCCAGAAAGGGAGAAATCAGCTGAATTGTGAGTGCAGCTCTGGAGGTGACCGCAGTAGGACATATCAGTCTGATAATCCAGAAACAGCAGGTGGAGGCAGGGCTGTAGGGATTGACAGGAGGACCTCAGAGATGCATGTCTCTGCCAGGAAGAGTTATCAGAGGAGTTGTGAGATCTTCCTCATGTAATCATCTGATTAGTGTCGGCCATCTTGGTTTTTCTGCAGAGAGGTCCTAACAAGACGCCGGTGGCTGCCATCTTCCTGACCGGACTCCTCACCATGGCCTTCGTCTTCATAGGTCAGGTGAACACCTTGGCCCCGATCGTCACCATTAACTTCATGCTGACGTACAGCGCCGTGGACTATTCTTACTTTTCGGTGACGATGGGTTACGATCTGCAGCGCTCACGCAGGAAGCTCGGGAGGGTCACATCCAGGACCCCAGGACACTTACAGCCCCTCATCCTGGATAAGTCCACCAGTTACGGCTCAAATGGAACTCTGCTGGAATTCACCAAAGACATGGACCAGATCTTCAAGCCCGGTCACACAGACCCAGCAGATGGTACCAAAGTCCAGGAGAAGGAGCACAAGACCTTCATGAAGCTGAAGAAATCCCGAAAACCGGCTAAGGAGACCCTGCAGGACAGCTTCCAACTGGGCCTTCAGCAGGACCGGGAACTAGAGAGTCGGATGAGCACTGACATGGAGGTGACCCCACCGAGCAGAGAGTGCTCCAACAGACCAGACCCAGGACAGACGAACAAGTGATGAGACGTGGACCGGACGAAGACCAGGAGCAACTCGTCAGTGACATCCATGAGCCAGGAGCAGACATGAAGGAAGGTGGGTTCTGCTGATAAAGATCCGATATTGTTAATCAGCAAAATCTGCATCTAGACCATGTGCCCTAGATCACCCTCTGGTGCCAAGCTAAGGTGCTGTTACCGCCTGTACGCCCTATAGCCGCCCCTGACCCCTCCCACAAAAAGTTGTAGTCCCAACGCGGCAACCTGGCAACGGGAGGCAAACTCCGGTGAGTAGCCTTGGCCTAGCTCCAATCAGCTTCTGCACCCCCTGTGCCCTGGATGGAGGATGGGGGAGGGCTTGGGTTTACTCAGCATCCCTGGATTTTTCTAATTTTCCTTCTTTCAGAGTCAAACCAAAAACAACGAAATTCCTGAGTTTGAATCCAGTTGTCAAAGTCTTCTACAGCAAGTTGTGTAGTCTGGTGCATTCAGCCGGGGTAAGAGCAGCTGTTGTGAATCCAGTGTGTCATTTATCTGGGTGTGAGTCGTGCTGTGCGTCACTGGCTCGGCATTCATGGGGTAAGTCAGCTGTGCGATCGCTGGTTTATTCTCAGGTGAGTGCAGACTTATGGATCACTGGGCGTCATTTATCAGGAGCAGTGGCACTTTGATCACTGTTCATTCGTGACTGTCTGTGGATCACAGGTCGTTCATTTTGGAGCGGCATGTGGATCACTGGCTGTTCATTTATCAGGGTGAGTGCGCGTGCGGCTTACTGGTGTCATTTATCGTAATTGTTTGCCAATGAGATCACTATTGGCATTTATTGGGGTGAGTGAGGCTTGGGGATCCCCTGTTCTTATTTATCAGATATTTGGCTCTGTCCGTGTAGCACTGTTCCCATTTATCAGCTGTGAGTTCTGCCTGTGGGATCCGGGTTGGGTATTGGAGTGAGAGCGACTGTGGATCACTAAGTTATTATCGGTGAGACTTTCTGTGGATGAGCTGGGTGTTATTTATCTCATTGAGTATTAGTTAGTCACTGAGTATCATTTACGGTGCTGAGTCTTGCTGTGGGATCACTTGTTTCATTTATCAGGAAATTGTTGGACAGTGAGATCATGGTGTATTTATCATGGTCAACCGCTGTGTGATTAATCGATGCAGCTTGTTCACTGGTGTATTTATCTGGGTTATTGCGCTTTGTGACCACTGGGTGTCATTGGGTGATTGCGGCTTTGGACGGGTGTCATTTATTTGGTGACATGGCTGTGTGATTACTGGGTGTCATTTATCCGGTGAGTGCAGCAATGGATCGCTGGATGTCATTTATCAGGGTGATTGTGGCTCTGGGATCACTTGATGTCATTTATTGGTGTGAGTTAAACTGTGGGATCACTAGGTGACATTTATTGTGGTGAGTGTGGCTGTGGGATCACTGGGTGTCATTTATGGGATGAGTGCAGCTAATGGATCACTGGGTGTCATTTATCAGGGTGAGTATGGTTGTTTGATCACTGGATGTCATTTATTGGGGTGAGTGTTGCTGTAGGATCACTGGTGTCATTTATCGGTTGAGTGTAACTGTGGGATCACTGGTGTCATTTATTGGGTGAGTGTAACTGTGGGATCACTGGGTGTCATTTATGGGGTCAGTGCAGCTAATGGATCACTGGGTGTCATTTATCAGGGTGAGTGTGGCTATGTGGTCACTGGGTGTCATTTTTCGGGGTGAGTGTTGCTGTAGGATCACTGGGTGTCATTTTTCGGGGTGTGTGGTTGTGGGATCACTGGGTGTCATCAGGGTGAGTGTTGCTGTAGGATCACTGGTGTCATTTTTCGGGGTGAGTGTTGCTGTAGGATCACTGGGTGTCATTTTTCGGGGTGTGTGTGGCTGTCTTAATCTGTTGCTTGTCTCCCGCAGGCCATCGTCTCCATCGTCATCATGTTCGTCATCCAGTGGATTTACGCGTTGGTGAATATCGGTGTGGCGGTTCTACTTTACATTTATATCGGGCGGGTGAGCCCGGGCCTGAATCCTGGTCAGTGGCGGTCAGGCTGGATTTGCCTCCGTACACGGGGCGAGCACCCAGCTTTCCCAGAACTCTGACCGGTAATTCTTCTCATTTCAGGGGCGGCTGCGAACTTCAGCTTCTTCACCTGGATCCGACACCTGGCAGCGACCACCTTCAGGTTGGTGTTCTTTGTCTGAAGTTGTCAGTAAGTCCAGGGGGACAGTGCGGGGTATTTGATACTTGGGGGGAAGAGGGGGGGCACCGTTTTTAGGATATTTTTTGCGGTTGTAGGGGGAGGTCAGTACGTTTTTACTGTCGCTTACTTTCCGCCTCTCGCCCTCTCACTGCAGGAAGAAGGCCTCCCAGGAGCAGTTTGTGGTGACCCCGACCTTCGCACACGTCGGTATGGAAACGACACAATTAACGGAGGAGAACGCAGACTTTGCCTCCCGCGGGCGCTTCCACCATTCCTCCGTCATCAGCCAGGGGCATTTCATTAACCAGTTTAATTAGGAGAGTGCAGTGTGATGGCGTCACCAGGAGGAGGGCGCCGCTGCTCATACTGACTACTGTCTACAAGTATTGGGGCTCCTCTTCATGGGTGTCAGGGGTCCCCAACACCTCAGGTGACTTCATCTTTACAGGATACCGGTGACCTTCAAATAAATGGTTGAACCTGATGAGACTGCACCAAGAAATCAAAATGTCCTTAATGTGAGAGGAGTGGGGGGGGGGGCAAACGAGCCTGCGAGTGGAGGGGAAACGAGGCCTGGAGGGGGGCGGAGGGGGGGGCAACGAGGCCTGGAGGGGGGGCAAACGAGGCCTGGAGGGGGGGGCAAACGAGGCTGGAGGGGGGCAGGGAGGGGGGGGGCAAACGAGGCCTGGAGGGGGGGCAAACGAGGCCTGGAGGGGGGGAGCAACGAGGCCTGGAGGGGGGCAAACGAGGCCTGGAGGGGGGCAAACGAGGCCTGGAGGGGGGGCAAACGAGGCCTGGAGGGGGGCAAACGAGGCCTGGAGGGGGGGGGCAAATGAGGCCTGGAGGGGGGGGAGCAACGAGGCCTGGAGGCAACGAGGCCTGGAGGGAGGGGGGCAACGAGGCCTGGAGCGGAGAGGGGGGGGCAAACGAGGCTGGAGGGGGGGCAAACGGCCTGGAGGAAGTTGGGGGGGGGCAAACGAGCCTGGAGAGGGGGAAACTGGTGGAGGGGGGCAAACGAGCCTGGAGGGGCGGGCAAAACAAGGCTGGAGGGGGGCAAAAGCTGGAGGGGGCAAATGAGCTTGGAGTGGGGGGGCACATGAGGCTTGGAGTGGGAGGGCACACCGAGGCCTGGATGTGGGGGGAAGGCATTTATCATGTAGAAAAAGTTACTACAAGGCACTTACTAATGTATTTTGATTCTCCATATTACCTCCATCACATTACACACAGCTCGTTTCCACGGTTACGTCCATGAGCAGCGGTGGTCGTGCTTATAGAAAAAAGCGCTGGCGTGTGTGCGCTTCGTGGTCCCGACCACCAGAGAGGTTGGCACCTTTTCCTATAGTGTGCGTTACAAGGTGGTCGTAACCATGGAAACAAGCCATGCATAATGTGATGGAAAAATGAATCCAGCCAGCAGAGGAGGCGACATGGAGGACGACCGTACATTAGTGAGAGCCTGCTATTAACTGCATCTACATGATAAATGCCATTGTAGCTGTGGTGTTCCTGTTCACTGACAACAAGCAGAGATCTTAAGAATGATAAAGAATTGAAACAATATCTATTAGAAAGTTGTGGAGTTTTATTACAGGAGACTGGACGCTGGCCCTTTAAATAAAGAGCATAAATTTGCATATTAAAATATCAGGAATAATTGCCATTTCCATAACTCCACGCATTTCTTCCTTTGGATGTGGACCCGGTTGTCGGGCTCATAGATCGCCATGATCCCTGGTCACATACCGTGATCCTGGTCACTATACCGCCATGATCCCTGTCACTATACGCCATGATCCCTGTCACTATACCGCCAGATCCTGTCACTATCCCCCATGATCCCTGGTCACTATACCGCCATGATCCCTGGTCACTATACCGCCATGATCCCCCGTCACCAGACCGCCATGATCCCTCCGTCACCAGACCGCCATGATCCCTGGTCACCAGACCGCCATGATCCCTGGTCACCAGACCGCCATGAATGATCCCTGGTCACCAGAATCCCTGGTCACCAGACCGCATGATCCCTGGTCACCAGACCGCCATGATCCCTGGTCACCAGACCGCCCATGATCCCTCCCCCGTCACCAGACCGCCATGATCCCCCGTCACCAGACCGCCATGATCCCCCGTCACCAGACCGCATGATCCCCCGTCACCAGACCGCCTGATCCCTTGGTCACTTCACCGCCATGATCCCCTGGTCACCAGACTGCCATGATTCCCTGGTCACCAGACCGCCATGATCCCTGGTCACCAGACCGCCATGATCCCCTGGTCACCAGACCGCCATGATCCCTGGTCACCCAGACCGCCATGATCCCCCGTGACCAGACCGCCATGATCCCTGGTCACCAGACCGCCATGATCCCCCGATCCCCCGTCACCAGACCGCCATGATCCCCCGTCACCAGACCGCCATGATCCCCCGTACCAGGACCGCCATGATTCCCGTCCGCCCCCGTCACCAGACCGCCATGAATCCCCCGTCACCAGACCGCCATGATCCCCCGTCACCAGACGCCACGTGACCCCCACCATGATCCCCCGTCACCAGACCGCCATGATCCCCTCACCAGACCGCCATGACCCCCGGTCTCCCCCGTCACAGACCGCCATGATCCCCCGTCACCAGACCGCCATCCCCGCACCAGACGCCATGATCCCCCGCCATGATCCCCCGTCACCAGACCGCCATGATCCCCCGGACCAGACACCAGACCGCCACTCAGGGGTCTGACACAACCATGACAACCACTATGACTATTACAGCTTCCTCAGGTTGTCGCCCAGCTTTCCCAGCAGCGACTGTCTTCTAAGAATGTCATTGTGTCCTACAGAGCAGCGCTCACTCCACCGGCCGCGTCCCCGCCGTCTGATTGTCGCGTTGATTCCTCCCTTCCTGGGTTGTCGGTTCCACCCAGTAGCAGAATGTCAGGAAAAGACCTTTTACACACTTTCTGGAATGTTCTGGTGCCGGCGTCTCCTGCGCTGCGATACACCTGACGCCGATCGGTCACAGAGAGAGGAATGTGTACAATGGAGGGGCCCCATGTGGACCTGTCACCCCCCCCATCGGCCGCCTTCAGAGGCTGCAGGACACCGACACGGGGCTCATTCACACGACCGTATTTATGTCTGTGTGTGTATCCTAAGGCTGTGTTCACACGCTGCGCTCTGCCCACAGGGGTTTCTGCAGGACTTTTATAATGTATGGGGCAGCTGCCTAAAAGGGGCGTCACCCCTCACCTCAGCCCCTGTGGAGTCAAATAAATGATAAATCAGGGCTTTACGTATAGCCGAAGAGAAGAAGAGGACGCTGACAACCAGCAGGACGCTGACAACCAGCACCACAACTCATCTGATGCAGCCGCAACTACTGGGCAACCACTGAGCAGGGGCCCTTTGGCTCCTTACACAATAGAACTGCAGCTCTGGAAACCATGTGTATACTGATGCTGGGGCGGCTCTGACCCCTCGCTGTCCCCTATAGATGGATGTGTCGGGGGCGGCTTTTTCCCCTCAGTGTCCCCTATAGTTTGCTGTGCCGGAGGCAGCTTCTTTCCCTCGGTGTCCCCTATATATGGATATCTCAAGGACATCTCTGTAAAGATGGCTTTGCCGGGGGGGGGGGCTCTGTCCCCTTGGTGTTTCCTATAGACAGATGTGTCCCCTATAGATGGCTGTGCCGGGCGGCGCTGTCCTCTGTGTCCCCCTATAGATGGCTGTGCCGGGCGGCTCTGTCCTCTGTGTCCCCTATAGATGGCTGTGCGGGGGCTCTGTCTCTGGTCCCCTAGATGGGCTGCCGGGCGGCTCTGTCCTCTGTGTCCCCTATAGATGGATATGTCGGGGGCGGCTCTGTCCCCTCTGTGTCCCCTATAGATGGCTGTGCGGGGGCGGCTCTGTCCTCTTGTGTCCCCTATAGATGATATGTCGGGGCGGCTCTGTCCCCTCGGTGTCCCCTATAGATGGCTGTGCCGGGGGCGGCTCTGTCCTCTGTGTCCCCTATAGATGGCTGTGCCGGGGCGGCTCTGTCCTCTGTGTCCCTATAGATGGCTGTGTCCGGGGGCGGCTCTGTCCTCTGTGTCCCCTATAGATGCTGTGTCCCAACGGTGTTCTCGATACATGGCTGTGTCCCCTATAGATGGCTGTGTCAGGGTCAGCTCTGCCCCTCAATGTTCCCTATAGATGCTTGTGTAGGGGGTGGCTCTGTCCACTCGGTGTCCCCTATAGACAGCCGTGTCAGGGTTGGTTCTGCCCCCTCAGTGGCCCCTATAGACGCAGTGTTGGGGAAGCTCTGTCTCTGTGTCCCCCTATAGATGGCTGTGCCGGGGGCGGCTCTGTCCTCTGTGTCCCCTATAGATGGCTGTGCCGGGGGCGCTCTGTCCTCTGTGTCCCCTATAGATGGATATGTCGGGGGCGGCTCTGTCCCCTCGGTGTCCCCTATAGATGGCTGTGTCGGGGCGGCTCTGTCCTCTGTGTCCCCTATAGATGGATATGTCGGGGGCGGCTCTGTCCTCTGTGTCCCCTATAGATGGATATGTCGGGCGGCTCTGTCCCCTCAGTGTCCCTATAGATGGCTGTGCCGGGGGCGCTCTGTCCCCTCGGTGTCCCCTATAGATGGATATGTCGGGGGCGGCTCTGTCCCCTCGGTGTCCCCTATAGATGGCTGTGTAGGGGGCGGCTCTGTCCTCTGTGTCCCCTATAGATGGCTGTGCTGGGCGGCTCTGTCCTCTGTGTCCCCTATAGATGGATATGGGGCTTCCCCGTGCCCGTGGATGTCGGGGCTCTGTCCCTCGGTGTCCCCTATAGATGGATATGTCGGGGGCGGCTCTGTCCCCTCGGTGTCCCTATAAGATGGATATGTCGGGGGCGGCTCTGTCCCTCGGTGTCCCTATAGATGATATGTCGGGCGGCTCTTCCCCTCGTGTCCCTATAGATGGCTGTGTCGGGGCGGCTCTGTCTCTGTGTCCCCTATAGATGGCTGTGCTGGGGGCGGCTCTGTCCTCTGTGTCCCCTATAGATGGCTGTGCTGGGGGCGGCTCTGTCCTCTGTGTCCCCTATAGATGGCTGTGCTGGGGCGGCTCTGTCCTCTGTGTCCCCTATAGATGGATATGTCGGGGCGGCTCTGTCCCCTCGGTGTCCCCTATAGATGGATATGTCGGGGCGGCTCTGTCCCCTCGGTGTCCCCTATAGATGGATATGTCAGGGGCGGCTCTGTCCTCTGTGTCCTCTATAGATGGCTGTGTCGGGGGCGGCTCTGTCCCCTCGGTGTCCTCTATAGATGGCTGTGTCGGGGGCGGCTCTGTCCCCTCGGTGTCCTCTATAGATGGCTGTGTCCGGGGGCGGCTCTGTCCCCTCGGTGTCCCTATAGATGGATATGTCAGGGGCGGCTCTGTCCCCTCGGTGTCCCCTATAGATGGCTGTGTCGGGGGCGGCTCTGTCCTCTGTGTCCCCTATAGATGGCTGTGCTGGGGGCGGCTCTGTCCTCTGTGTCCCTATAGATGGCTGTGCTGGGGCGGCTCTGTCCTCTGTGTCCCCTATAGATGGCTGTGTCGGGGGCGGCTCTGTCCCTCGGTGTCCTCTATAGATGGCTGTGTCGGGGGCGGCTCTGTCCCCTCGGTGTCCCCTATAGATGGATATGTCGGGGCGGCTCTGTCCCCTCGGTGTCCTCTATAGATGGCTGTGTCGGGGGCGGCTCTGTCCCCTCGGTGTCCTCTATAGATGGCTGTGTCGGGGGCGGCTCTGTCCCCTCGGTGTCCTCTATAGATGGCTGTGTCGGGGGCGGCTCTGTCCCCTCGGTGTCCCCTATAGATGGATATGTCAGGGGCGGCTCTGTCCTCTGTGTCCTCTATAGATGGCTGTGTCGGGGGCGGCTCTGTCCCCTCGGTGTCCTCTATAGATGGCTGTGTCGGGGGCGGCTCTGTCCCCTCGGTGTCCTCTATAGATGGCTGTGTCGGGGGCGGCTCTGTCCCCTCGGTGTCCTCTATAGATGGCTGTGTCGGGGGCGGCTCTGTCCCCTCGGTGTCCTCTATAGATGGCTGTGTCGGGGGCGGCTCTGTCCCCTCGGTGTCCTCTATAGATGGCTGTGTCCCAACGGTGTTCTCGATACATGGCTGTGTCCCCTATAGATGGCTGTGTCAGGGTCAGCTCTGCCCCCTCAATGTTCCCTATAGATGCTTGTGTAGGGGGTGGCTCTGTCCACTCGGTGTCCCCTATAGACAGCCGTGTCAGGGTTGGTTCTGCCCCCTCAGTGGCCCCTATAGACGGCAGTGTCCCCTTGATGTCCCCTATAGCCGGCTGTGTCCCCTTGGTTGATGGCTCTGTCCCCTCGGGGTGCCCCCTATAGATGGCTCTGTCCCTTCACTGTCCCCTCGGTGGGCGGCTCTGTCCCCTATAGCCGGCTGTGTCCCCTTGGTTGATGGCTCTGTCCCCTCTGGGTGCCCCTATAGATGGCTCTGTCCCTTCACTGTCCCCTCGCTGTCCCCTACAGCCGGCTATGTCCCCCTATAGACGGCTCTGTCCCCTCGGTGTCCCCCATAGACGGCTCTGTCCACTCGGTGGGCGGCTCTGTCCCCTCGATGTCCCCTCGATGGGCGGCTCTGTCCCCTTGGTGGCGGCTCTTGCTCCCTCGGTCCCTCTCTCCGCCCTCCCCGGTCAGTCTGCGCTCAGTGGCCGCTCCATGCTGCTGTCTCCCCGGCTGCCCTCGGCTTGTCAGCCTGCTCCGGGGAGCTCCGCGTCCTCTCCGGCTGCTCCTGCATGATGCTCCCCGGCCCCCGGCTGCTGCTCTGGGCTCTGCTGCTCCTGGGCACCGCCCGCTGCTCCTCAGCGGCCCCGGACACTGGATGGTCCACCCCGGGGACGCCCGGACACCCGCACATGAGTCTGCCCGCGGAGAGCCCCGCACCCCCGGGGAGGGAAGGGTTAATGGCTGAGGGTTACAGAATCCGATCTGCAGAACTTTCTTCAGAGATCCAGAACCGAACCCCGAGAGATCCCAACACAACTGGGACTGACCCATCAGAACCCAACAGAACTAGGAATGACCCTCCATCAGAACCCAACAGAACTGGGACTGACCCTCCATCAGAACCCAACAGAACTGGGACTGACAGTCCATCAGAACCCAACAGAACTGGGATTGACAGTCCATCAGAACCCAACAGAACTGGGACTGACAGTCCATCAGAACCCAACAGAACTGGGACTGACAGTCCCATCAGAACCCAACAGAACTGGGACTGACAGTCCATCAGAACCCAACAGAACTGGGACTGATCCTCCATCAGAACCCAACAAAACTGGGACTGATCCTCCATCAGAACCCAACAAAACTGGGACTGATCCTCCATCAGAACCCAACAAAACTGGGACTGATCCTCCATCAGAACCCAACAGAACTGGGACTGATCCTCCATCAGAACCCAACAGAACTGGTACTGACCCTCCATCAGAACCCATCAGAACTGGGAATGACCCATCAGAACCCATCAGAACTGGGACTGACCCATCAGAACCCATCAGAACTGGGACTTACTTTCGATCAGAACCCAACAGAACTGGGACTGACCCATCAGAACCCATCAGAACTGGGACTGACCCATCAAAACCCAACAGAACTGGGACTGACCCTCCATCAGAACCCAACAGAACTAGGACTGACCCATCAGGACCCAACAGAAGTGGGACTGACCCATCAGAACCCAACAGAAGTGGGAATGACCCATCAGAACCCAACAGAAGTGGGAATGACCCATCAGAACCCAACAGAACTAGAACCGACCCTCCATCAGAACCCAACAGAACTGCCAGTCCATCACTCAGCATTGATATAGGAAAGACATTTGCAGAATCGGGTCAAACAGGAAATCACCGGGGACCTGACGTGTATTATAGATCAGAACCGAACTGGACGGATATTTCCCAGACAAGTTCAGGTGAGCGGAATACTGAACGACCATGACTCCGATATACCGCACTATACTGTACACTGCTATACTGTACTGTGTGACACAGGACCTATACTATACCGCCCTATACTGTACACTGCTATACTGTACTGTGTGACACAGGACATATACTATACCGCACTATACTGTACACTGCTATACTGTACTGTGTGACACAGGACCTATACTATACCGCACTATACTGTTACACTGCTATACTGTACTGTGTGACACAGGACATATACTATACCGCACTATACTGTACACTGCTATACTGTACAGTGTGACACAGGACCTATACTATACCGCACTATACTGTACACTGCTATACTGTACCGTGTGACACAGGACCTATACTGTACACTGCTATACTGTACTGTGTGACACAGGACATGTACTATACCGCACTATACTGTTACACTGCTATACTGTACTGTGTGACACAGGACCTATACTATACCGCACTATACTGTACACTGCTATACTGTACTGTGTGACACAGGACCTATACTATACCGCACTATACTGTACACTGCTATACTGTACTGTGTGACACAGGACCTGTACTATACCGCACTATACTGTACACTGCTATACTGTACTGTGTGACACAGGACATGTACTATACCGCACTATACTGTACACTGCTATACTGTACTGTGTGACACAGGACCTATACTATACCGCACTATACTGTACACTGCTATACTGTACTGTGTGACACAGGACCTATACTATACCGCACTATACTGTACACTGCTATACTGTACTGTGTGACACAGGACCTATACTATACCGCACTATACTGTACACTGCCTATACTGTACTGTGTGACACAGGACCTATACTATACCGCACTATACTGTACACTGCTATACTGTACCGTGTGACACAGGACATATACTATACCGCATTATACTGTACACTGCTATACTGTACCGTGTGACACAGGACATATACTATACCGCACTATACTGTACACTGCTATACTGTACCGTGTGACACAGGACCTATACTATACCGCACTATACTGTACACTGCTATACTGTACCGTGTGACACAGGACCTAACTATACCGCACTATACTGTACACTGCTATACTGTACCGTGTGACACAGGACCTATACTATACGCGCACTATACTGTACACTGCTATACTGTACCGTGTGACCACAGGACCTATACTATACCGCCACTATTACTGTACATGCTATTACTGTACCGTGTGACACAGGACCTATTACTATACCGCACTATACTGTACACTTGCTATACTGTACCGTGTGACACCAGGACCTATACTATACCGCACTATACTTGTACACTGCTATACTGTACCGTGGTGACACAGGACCTATACTATACCGCCACTATACTGTACACTGCTATACTGTACCGTGTGACACAGGACCTATACTATACCGCACTATACTGTACACTGCTATACTGTACCGTGTGACACAGGACCTATACTATACCGCACTATACTGTACACTGCTATACTGTACCGTGTGACACAGGACCTATACTATACCGCACTATACTGTACACTGCTATACTGTACCGTGTGACACAGGACCTATACTATTACCGCACTATACTGTACACTGCTATACTGTACCGTGTGACACAGGACCTATACTATACCGCACTATACTGTTACACTGCTATACTGTTTACCGTGTGACACAGGACCTATACTATACCGCACTATACTGTACACTGCTATACTGTACCGTGTGATACAGGACCTATACTATACCGCACTATACTGTACACTGCTATACTGTACTGTGTGACACAGGACATATACTATACCGCCACTATACTGTACACTGCGACACAGACTATACTATACCGCACTATACTGTACACTGCTATACTGTACTGTGTGACACAGGACCTATACTATACCGCCACTATACTGTACACTGCTATACTGTACTGTGTGACACAGGACATATACTATACCGCACTATACTGTACACTGCTATTACTGTACTGTGTGACACAGGACATATACTATACCGCACTTATACTGTACACTGCTATACTGTACTGTGTGACACAGGACTATACTATACCACACTATACTGTACTGTGTGACACAGGACCTATACTATACCGCCACTATACTGTACTGTGTGACACAGGACCTATACTATACCGCCACTATTACTGTACACTGCCTATACTGTACTGTGTGACAACAGGACATATACTATACGCACTATACTGTACACTGCTATACTGTACTGTGTGACACAGGACCTATACTATACCGCACTATTACTTATACCACACTATACTGTACTGTGTGACACAGGACTATTACTATACCGCACTATACTGTTACTGTGTGACACAGGACCTATACTATACCGCACTATACTGTACACTGCTATACTGTACTGTGTGACACAGGACCTGTACTATACCGCACTATACTGTACACTGCTATACTGTACTTGTGCTGACACAGGACCTGTACTATACCGCACTATACTGTACACTGCTATACTGTACTGTGAGACACAGACATGTACTATACCGCACTATACTGTACACTGCCTATACTGTACTGTGTGACACAGGACCTATACTATACCGCACTTATACTGTACACTGCTATACTGTACTGTGTGGACACAGGACCTATACTATACCGCACTATACTGTACACTGCTATACTGTACCGTGTGACACAGGACCTTATTACTATACCGCACTATACTGTACACTGCTATACTGTACCGTGTGACACAGGACATATACTATACCGCATTATACTGTACACTGCTATACTGTTACCGTGGGACACAGGACATACTACTATACCGCACTATACTGTACCACTGCTATACTGTACCGTGTGACACAGGACCTATACTATACCGCACTATACTGTACACTGCTATACTGTACCGTGGTGACACAGGACCTATTACTATACCGCACTATACTGTTACACTGCTATACTGTACCGTGTGACACAGGACCATATACTAATACCGCACTATACTGTCACTGGTATACCCTGTACCGTGTGACACAGGATCCGTATACCTTTACCGCACTATTACTGTACACTGCTTATAGCCTGTACCGTTGTGACAACAGCGACCTATTACTATACCGCACATATACTGCTACACAATGGCTATACCTGATTACCGTGTGACACTAGGACCTATACATATACCTCACTATACTGGTACACTGCTATACTGTACCGTGTGGACACAGGACCTATACTATAGCCGCTACTATACTGTACACTGCTATACTGTTACCGTGTGACACAGGACCTATACTATTACCGCACTGATACTTGTACACTGCCTATACTGTACTGATGTGACCACAGGACTATACTATACCGCACTATACTGTACACTGCTATACTGTACCGTGTGACACAGGACCTATACTATACCGCACTATACTGTACACTGCTATACTGTACCGTGTGACACAGGACCTATACTATACGCACTATACTGTACACTGCTATGTACCGTGTGACACAGGACCTATACTATACCGCACTATACTGTACACTGCTATACTGTACCGTGTGACACAGGACCTATACTATACCGCACTATACTGTACACTGCGATACTGTACGTGTGACACAGGACCTATACTATACCGCACTATACTGTCACTGCTATACTGTACTGTGTGATACAGGACCTATACTATACCGCACTATACTGTACACTGCTATACTGTACTGTGTGACACAGGACATTTACTATACCGCACTATACTGTACACTGCTATACTGTACTGTGTGACACAGGACCTATACTATACCGCACTATACTGTACGTGTTTGACACAGGACCTATACTATACCGCACTATACTGTACACTGCTATACTGTACTGTGTGACACAGGACCTATACTATACCGCACTATACTGTACACTGCTATACTGTACTGTGTGACACAGGACATATACTATACCGCACTATACTGTACACTGCTATACTGTACTGTGTGACACAGGACATATACTATACCGCATTATACTGTACACTGCTATACTGTACCGTGTGACACAGGACCTATACTATACCACACTATACTGTACTGTGTGACACAGGACCTATACTATACCGCACTATACTGTACTGTGTGACACAGGACCTATACTATACCGCACTATACTGTACACTGCTATACTGTACTGTGTGACACAGGACATATACTATACCGCACTATACTGTACACTGCTATACTGTACTGTGTGACACAGGACCTATACTATACCGCACTATACTATACCACACTATACTGTACTGTGTGACACAGGACCTATACTATACCGCACTATACTGTACTGTGTGACACAGGACCTATACTATACCGCACTATACTGTACTGTGTGACACAGGACCTATACTATACCGCACTATACTGTACTGTGTGACACAGGACCTATACTATACCGCACTATACTGTACACTGCTATTCTGACCTCTACTATATAATACCGCATGGCATGCGGTGTGTAGAATCCCTCTTCTGCCCGCCACCGTCTTAGACCTTCAGATGCCGGATCGGAGCTTCGTCCTCACACGATAAACTGACGTGAAATATGTGAAACTATATCACTCCCATCATCCCTGACCTCCGGAGCTCACAATCTAATCCTAGTATCTCATACATTAAGTATCACTCCCATCATCTCTCATCCCAGTGTTGGATAGGTAGATTGACAATGAGTCGATGTCTCCCACTGGCGGGGTGTCCTCAGGCTGTGATGTCCGCAGGGTGACAGTGGGGTATACAATATATACACTACTCCCAAAAAGTCCGGGATATTTGATTTGTGGATGAAATCTCAGGATGACCCTAAAATGCCCTCTGACCTTTACAGGAGACCTTACTGTGACCTTCTCTGACCTTCTGGATGCTCATGTCCAGCTCTTTGATGTTTCAGGACTCTTTGCACAACTTGCTGTTCTCTAACAATGAGCTTAACGGCAAAATTCACACCAAATGTCTGATCCATGAATCTCCCAATAAATGTCCTGGTTCTATTAGAATTGGTATTAAACCGTCCTCCTCATCATGCTGCTCACAGTGTGACATCATGAGACCAAGACGACACCTAACAATTGATGAACAGGACCTCGCCATTGTGAGGCTTCATGCAGGATGTTCTCAGAAGCAGGGCTGTGGAGTCGGTAAGCCAAAGCCCGACTCGGACTTCTCATTTTCCCCTGACTCCCAATCCGACTCCGACTCCCTCATAAATGGCGCAGGTTTAAGTGATAACTTTAAACAAACTTTGCATAAATCAATAGTACAGATATATGTGTAATCTATGTGTTACTGACATCTTTACTCTGAACTTCCAGTCTCAGGCTTCTCTGGGTACAGATCACTAAGGGCCTGATGTATGAAAACTGTCTAGGCCTAAGACTTTCTTTGTTGCCCATAGCAACCAATCAGAGCTCCCCTCTCATTTCTCCAGAGCACTATATGAAATGTAAGGGGAGCTCTGATTGGTTTCTATGGGCAACAAAGAAACTTCTACACCTAGACAGTTCTCATACATAAGGCCCGAGGTGTTTTACATCAGCAGATAGAAGCCATGAGAGCAGCTAACCTCTCCAAACATGAGCTCAGAGGAAACATAAAGCAGAGAGAACATGCACTGGACGAGTGATTTATGCACAATTTATTGAAAGTTTAGATATACTAAGAAGTACTTGCCTTAAAGGGGTTTTCTCAGCAAATTGATTCACTGGCTGACAGGCAGTTTGCACTCACTGTGTCTCCTTAGGCCGTGGCGGGGGGAGGTCTCCAGCAGTTATTAGCATATATTAACTTACTCTGACAGAGCAGGAGATTGTGATCTCTAAGGCTACTTTCACACCTGCTGTGTGGGGCAACGGCAGGCTGTTTTGTTGTCATTTTGTTCCGGCCGCCTCTCAGCAGGGGTCACCGTGCTGCGGCCGGATCCATGGCCCGCCCCCATTACAGTGAATGGGGCTGGAGCGGCTGCTGGAGACTGGAGGACCTCACATGGAGCGGCTGCTGGAGACTGGAGGACCTCACATGGAGCGGCTGCTGGAGACTGGAGGACCTCACATGGAGCGGCTGCTGGAGACTGGAGGACCTCACATGGAGCGGCTGCTGGAGACTGGAGGACCTCACATGGAGCGGCTGCTGGAGACTGGAGGACCTCACATGGAGCAGCTGCTGGAGACTGGAGGACCTCACATGGAGCGGCTGCTGGAGACTGGGGGACCTCACATGGAGCGGCTGCTGGAGACTGGAGGACCTCACATGGAGCGGCTGCTGGAGACTGGAGGACCTCACATGGAGCGGCTGCTGGAGACTGGAGGACCTCACATGGAGCGGCTGCTGGAGACTGGAGGACCTCACATGGAGCAGCTGCTTGGAGACTGGGAGGACCTCACATGGAGCGGCTGCTGGAGACTGGGGGACCTCACATGGAGCGGCTGCTGGAGACTGGAGGACCTCACATGGAGCGGCTGCTGGAGACTGGAGGACCTCACATGGAGCGGCTGCTGGAGACTGGGGGACCTCACATGGAGCTGCTGCTGGAGACTGGGGGACCTCACATGGAGCGGCTGCTGGAGACTGGAGGACCTCACATGGAGCGGCTGCTGGAGACTGGAGGACCTCACATGGAGCGGCTGCTGGAGACTGGAGGACCTTACATGGAGCGGCTGCTGGAGACTGGAGGACCTCACATGGAGCGGCTGCTGGAGACTGGAGGACCTCACATGGAGCGGCTGCTGGAGACTGGAGGACCTCACATGGAGCGGCTGCTGGAGACTGGAGGACCTCACATGGAGCAGCTGCTGGAGGACTGGAGGACCTCACATGGAGCGGCTGCTGGAGACTGGGGGACCTCACATGGAGCGGCTGCTGGAGACTGGAGGACCTCACATGGAGCGGCTGCTGGAGACTGGAGGACCTCACACTGGAGGCGGCTTGCTGGAGACTGGGGGACCTCACATGGAGCTGCTGCTGGAGACTGGGGGACCTCACATGGAGCGGCTGCTGGAGACTGGAGGACCTCACATGGAGCGGCTGCTGGAGACTGGAGGACCTCACATGGAGCGGCTGCTGGAGACTGGAGGACCTTACATGGAGCGGCTGCTGGAGACTGGAGGACCTCACATGGAGCGGCTGCTGGAGACTGGAGGACCTCACATGGAGCGGCTGCTGGAGACTGGAGGACCTCACATGGAGCGGCTGCTGGAGGCTGGAGGACCTCACATGGAGCGGCTGCTAGAGACTGGAGGACCTCACATGGAGCGGCTGCACTTTCTCCAGAGCTGAATCCCATTGAAAACCGCTGAGTTGCCGTGTAGAAGCTCATAACTCTGTACCTCAGAACCTCAATGACCTGAGGGCCGCCCTTCAAGAAGAGTGAGATGCCTCAGCAGACAATAAGACGACTTGTGAACAGCAGGAGACGTTGTTGTCAAGATGGAATTGATGCTCAAGGACACAGGACAAGTTCCTGAGACACTGACATTATGTGGCGGTATACCCAGCACTGGGGTCGGTGAGACACTGACATTATGTGGCGGTATACCCAGCACTGGGGACGGTGAGACACTGACATTATGTGGCGGTATACCCAGCACTGGGGTCGGTGAGACACTGACATTATGTGGCGGTATACCCAGCACTGGGGTCGGTGAGACACTGACATTATGTGGCGGTATACCCAGCACTGGGGACGGTGAGACACTGACATTATGTGGCGGTATACCCAGCACTGGGGACGGTGAGACACTGACATTATGTGGCGGTATACCCAGCACTGGGGACGGTGAGACACTGACATTATGTGGCGGTATTACCAGCACTGGGGACGGTGAGACACTGACATTATGTGGCGGTATACCCAGCACTGGGGACGGTGAGACACTGACATTATGTGGCAGTATACCCAGCATTGGGGACGGTGAGACACTGACATTATGGGCGGTTACCCAGCACTCGGGACGGTGAGACACTGACATTATGTGGCGGTATACCCAGCATGGGGACGGTTGAGACACTGACATTATGTGGCGGTAACCCAGCACTCGGGACGGTGAGACACTGACATTATGTGGCGGTATACCCAGCACTCGGGACGGTGAGACACTGACATTATGTGGCGGTATACCCAGCACTCGGACGGTTGAGACACTGACATTATGTGGCGGTATACCCAGCACTTCGGGACGGTGAGACACTGACATTATGTGGCGGTATACCCCAGCACTGGGACGGGTTGAGACACTGACATTATGTGGCGGTTATACCCAGCACTGGGGTCGGTGAGACACTGACATTATGTGGCGGTATACCCAGCACTGGGGACGGTGAGGACACTGACATTATGTGGCGGTATACCCAGCACTCGGGACGTGAGACACTGACATTATGTGGCGGTATACCCAGCACTCGGACGGTGAGACACTGACATTATGTGGCGTATACCCAGCACTCGGGACGGTGAGACACTGACATTATTGTGGCGGTATACCCAGCACTTGGGACGGTGAGACACTGACATTATGTGGCGGTATACCCAGCACTGGGGTCGGTGAGACACTGACATTATGTGGCGGTATACCCAGCACTCGGGACGGTGAGACACTGACATTATGTGGCGGTATACCCAGCACTGGGGACGGTGAGACTTTGACAGCCAGAAAATCTAACATTTTCCATAAATTTCCATAAAGTTTCTGTGAGCTCACAATCTAATCCCACAATTTTATACCATGTGTATCACTCCCATCATCTCTGACCCCAGGAGCTCACAATCTAATCCCACAATTTTATACCATGTGTATCACTCCCATCATCTCTGACCCCAGGAGCTCACAATCTAATCCCACAATTTTATACCATGTGTATCACTCCCATCATCTCTGACCCCAGGAGCTCACAATCTAATCCCACAATTTTATACCATGTGTATCACTCCCATCATCTCTGACCCCAGGAGCTCACAGTCTAATTTCCGGCTCTCACAGTTATTGTGTCCGTATTAGTGGGGGCTATGAGAACAGGGACTAAGCATATAGTGTGGCCCCGGGTCTCATCAGTCTCGGGCCCCTGCTCCGTTATAATGAATACTTTCTAAACTCTCACTCCAGAGAAAGACGACAGGATGAGGAGTAACAATGGCCAGGAAGCAGTGCAGGGGTGTGGCTATAGGATGTGGTGACATCACACATCTGGGGGTCATTGATGGGGTCAGTTTTGGTTCTGCAGGCTGAAGTCTGATGTCTGTGGGACAGCAGATCACATCTGAGAATACAGGCCGCCATAAACAGCACTTATATCCTGCTGACAGAGCAGCCCTGCTCCGCGTGTATGAATGATGATGTCACCGCTGTCTGTATGAATGATGACATCACTCACCAATACCATCATTCTCTGCTGTAATTTACACCTGTCTCTTCATTATGCTGTAGATCTTTGGGGGTTATGAGCGTGACCTTGTCTGTAGACGGTATATTACCCAGAAGTCTGTGCTCCTGATGTACCATAGGGGCAAGAAGTACTGAGTGGTGGGTAAATGTGTGGTCTCTGCACAGTACCGCTTCTCCTGCATAGTCTCTGACCAGTACCTCTTCACCTTTTGTCTTATGTGGTCTCTGCACAGTACCTGTTATCTTGTGTGGTCTCTGCACAGTACCTCTTCTCCTGTTATCTTGTGTGGTCTCTGCACAGTACCTCTTCTCCTGTTATCTTGTGTGGTCTCTGCACAGTACCGCTTCTCCTGCATAGTCTCTGACCAGTACCTCTTCACCTTTTGTCTTATGTGGTCTCTGCACAGTACCTCTTCTGCTGTTATCTTGTGTGGTCTCTGCCACAGTACCTCTTCTCCTGTTATCTTGTGTGGTCTCTGCACAGTACCTCTTCTCCTGTTATCTTGTGTGGTCTCTGCACAGTACCTCTTCTCCTGTTATCTTGTGTGGTTTCTGCACAGTACCTCTTCTCCTGTTGTCTTGTGTGGTTTCTGCACAGTACCTGTTATCTGGTGTGGTCCTCTGCACAGTACCGTTTCTCCTGTTGTCTTGTGTGGTCTCTGCACAGTACCTGTTGTCTGGTGTGGTCTCTGCACAGTACCTGTTGTCTGGTGTGGTCTCTGCACAGTACCTGTTGTCTGGTGTGGTCTCTGCACAGTACCTGTTGTCTGGTGTGGTCTCTGCACAGTACCTGTTGTCTGGTGTGGTCTCTGCACAGTACCTGTTGTCTGGTGTGGTCTCTGCACAGTACCTGTTGTCTGGTGTGGTCTCTGCACAGTCCCGCTTCTCCTGTTGTCTTGTGTGGTCTCTGTACACTACCTCTTCTTCTGCCCACCGCACACACAGCGGATTATGGGGTATTCTGTACAGGCAGATTAGCTAAAGTGCCAAACACTTTATAGGTCCCCAGGGGCCCCCATTTCCTGCCTCTACCTACATAGTTTATAAATAGAAGAACTGAATAACACGGGACAGAAAAAGTGTCACCGACACCGCATATAACTAAATGAGGGGGGGCCGTAGTTGTATCGGGGCAGTAGTTGTATCGGGGGGCAGTAGTTGTATCGGGGGCAGTAGTTGTATCGGGGGGCAGTAGTATCGGGGGGCAGTAGTCGGGGGGCAGTAGATTGTATCGGGGGGCCAGTAGATGTATCGGGGGCAGTAGATGTATCGGGGGGGGGCAGTAGATGTATCGGGGGCAGTAGTTGTATCGGGGGGCAGTAGTGTATCGGGGGGCAGTAGATGTATCGGGGGGCAGTAGATTTATCGGGGGGGGGCAGTAGTTGTATCGGGGGCAGTAGATGTATCGGGGGCCAGTAGATGTATCGGGGGGCAGTAGATGTATCGGGGGGCAGTAGTTGTATCGGGGGGCAGTAGATGTATCGGGGGCAGTAGATGTATCGGGGGCAGTAGATGTATCGGGGGGCAGTAGAGTAGATGTATCGGGGGGCAGTAGTAATGTATCGGGGGCAGTAGATGTATCGGGGGCAGTAGATGTATCGGGGCAGTAGATGTATCGGGGGGCAAGGTAGGGATGTATCGGGGGGCAGTAGATGTATCGGGGGGCAGTAGATGTATCGGGGGGCAGTAGTTGTATCGGGGGGGCAGTAGATGTATCGGGGGGGCAGTAGATGTATCGGGGGCAGTAGTTGTATCGGGGGCAGTAGTTGTATCGGGGGCAGTAGATGTATCGGGGGCAGTAGATGTATCGGGGGGCAGTAGATGTATCGGGGGGTCACATACATAGCTGCACAGTGCGTATATTCTGTTGTGCTGCTATTTTTGGCGAGTTCGATTAATATTTTGCGTACAGTGGCGATAATTTTGCAGAAAAATTGAAAACCGCGGTGAAAATAAAATCTCAACGAACACGTGACCTCTGACCTGCAGCGCCATGGCCACGGTATTTTACTGCCTGACGACTGGAATGTGGCGCTAGAGGAGACGCTGTTATTTGGCGCTCATCCTCTGCGGTTACATGTGGCAGCCATGTTGCTGCTCGTTGACACTGCGCCGTCCCCTTCCTGTCCCTGTGACTGTCACCCAAGTGTCTCATAATCCAAACCCCCCGTCCCTGAGCCCCTCACAGGTCAGCGTCCCCGACGACCACACACGTCCTGTAATCCTCTTACATGTCCCAACCGGATTAACCCCCTCAGTACCAGGAGTGACAGATGCCACCGCCAGGATTACTGCACCTGTCACAGTAATGGAGGGGGGGGGGATGGGAACGCTGCGCCAAACCTGCTGCTCTTCAGTAACATCCACCATCCAGACAATACGCGGGGCCCGAAACGTACCTTAGAGCCCGGAAACTGGTACAGGACAGGAGAAGTGGTACTGTGCAGTGTATATATATATACAGAATAAGAGCAGATACTGAGGATTACACCCAGTATACAGGACAGGAGAAGTGGTACTGTGCAGTGTATATATATATATATACAGAATAAGAGCAGATACTGAGGATTACACCCAGTATACAGGACAGGAGAAGTGGTACTGTGCAGTATATATATACAGAATAAGAGCAGATACTGAGGATTACACCCAGTATACAGGACAGGAGAAGTGGTACTGTGCAGTGTATATATATATATACAGAATAAGAGCAGATACTGAGGATTACACCCAGTATACAGGACAGGAGAAGTGGTACTGTGCAGTGTATATATATATATACAGAATAAGAGCAGATACTGAGGATTACACCCAGTATACAGGACAGGAGAAGTGGTACTGTGCAGTGTATATATATATACAGAATAAGAGCAGATACTGAGGATTACACCCAGTATACAGGACAGGAGAAGTGGTACTGTGCAGTGTATATATATACAGAATAAGAGCAGATACTGAGGATTACACCCAGTATACAGGACAGGAGAAGTGGTACTGTGCAGTGTATATATATATACAGAATAAGAGCAGATACTGAGGATTACACCCAGTATACAGGACAGGAGAAGTGGTACTGTGCAGTGTATATATATACAGAATAAGAGCAGATACTGAGGATTACACCCAGTATACAGGACAGGAGAAGTGGTACTGTGCAGTGTATATATATATACAGAATAAGAGCAGATACTGAGGATTACACCCAGTATACAGGACAGGAGAAGTGGTACTGTGCAGTGTATATATATATATACAGAATAAGAGCAGATACTGAGGATTACACCCAGTATACAGGACAGGAGAAGTGGTACTGTGCAGTGTATATATATATACAGAATAAGAGCAGATACTGAGGATTACACCCAGTATACAGGACAGGAGAAGTGGTACTGTGCAGTGTATATATATATATATATACAGAATAAGAGCAGATACTGAGGATTACACCCAGTATACAGGACAGGAGAAGTGGTACTGTGCAGTGTATATATATACAGAATAAGAGCAGATACTGAGGATTACACCCAGTATACAGGACAGGAGAAGTGGTACTGTGCAGTGTATATATATATACAGAATAAGAGCAGATACTGAGGATTACACCCAGTATACAGGACAGGAGAAGTGGTACTGTGCAGTGTATATATATACAGAATAAGAGCAGATACTGAGGATTACACCCAGTATATACAGGACAGGAGAAGTGGTACTGTGCAGTGTATATATATACAGAATAAGAGCAGATACTGAGGATTACACCCAGTATACAGGACAGGAGAAGTGGTACTGTGCAGTGTATATATATACAGAATAAGAGCAGATACTGAGGATTACACCCAGTATACAGGACAGGAGAAGTGGTACTGTGCAGTGTATATATATATACAGAATAAGAGCAGATACTGAGGATTACACCCAGTATACAGGACAGGAGAAGTGGTACTGTGCAGTGTATATATATATACAGAATAAGAGCAGATACTGAGGATTACACCCAGTATACAGGACAGGAGAAGTGGTACTGTGCAGTGTATATATATATACAGAATAAGAGCAGATACTGAGGATTACACCCCAGTATACAGGACAGGAGAAGTGGTACTGTGCAGTGTATATATATACAGAATAAGAGCAGATACTGAGGATTACACCCAGTATACAGGACAGGAGAAGTGGTACTGTGCAGTGTATATATATACAGAATAAGAGCAGATACTGAGGATTACACCCAGTATACAGGACAGGAGAAGTGGTACTGTGCAGTGTATATATATATACAGAATAAGAGCAGATACTGAGGATTACACCCAGTATACAGGACAGG
>ONZH01028786.1:0-54349 GCA_900303285.1 Rhinella marina
TTATGTGGAGGCCCAAGAGGTGAGACAAGAGGTGAGACTCTTAAAAAATTTGTGGAGGCCCAAGAGGTGAGACCTCTTAAAAATTTTTGTAGGAGGCCCAAAGAGGTGAGACCTCTTAAAAATTTTGTGGAGGCCCAAGAGGTGAGACCTCTTAAAAATTATGTGGAGGCCCAAGAGGTGAGACCTGTTTAAAAATTTTTGTGGAGGCCCAAGAGGTGAGACCTCTTTAAAAATTATGTGGAGGCCCAAGAGGTGAGACCTCTTAAAAATTATGTGGAGGCCCAAGAGGTGAGACCTCTTAAAAAATTATGTTGGAGGCCCAAGAGGTGAGACCTCTTAAAAATTATGTGGAGGCCCAAGAGGTGAGACCTCTTAAAAATTATGTGAGGCCCAAGAGGTGAGACCTCTTAAAAATTATGTGGAGGCCCAAGAGGAGAGCCATAAAATATATATATATTTTTTTTTACGGAGCAATTCTACGGCGGTTAAGGAGGAGGAGGAGGAGGTGGAGGAGGAAATGGCACTTCATACAGATGGCACTTCACTTTTGGCTGCTTTCCACGGTTGGAGAAGCAAAGTCCGGGTCAATCCACTTGCTGTTCATTTTGATTAGCGTCAGCCTGTCCGGCACTGTCGGTTGACAGGCGGCTGCGCTTATCGGTTATAATGCCCCCGGCTGCGCTGAACACCCTTTCTGATAGCACGCTGGCGGCAGGGCAGGCAAGCACCTCCAAGGCGTACAGGGACAGTTCCAGCCACGTGTCCAACTTGGAGACCCAGTAAGTGTAGGACGCCGAGGGATCGGGGAGGACAGGGGTTACGGTCTGCCAGGTACTCCCGCAACATCCGCCGATACTTGTCCCTCCTGCTGATAGCGGGCCCCGCAGTGATGGAAGTTGCACGAGGGGGTGCCATGAACGTGTCCCACACCTTGGAGAGTGTTCCCCTGGTGGCTGTGGGCCTGATGGATGTTGTGGGACTCTGGGAGACCCTCTCCTCTCTGCCGCCAGCGATGGTGGGTGGGAAAATCTCCATCATGTTCTGCACGAGTTCCCTCTGGTATTCCAGCAATCGATTCGTCCTCTCCCTCTACCGGAATAAAAGAGGAGACGTTATCTTTATACCGGGGGTCCAGGAGTGCGAAGACCCAGTACAGTTTGTTCTCCACACTATCCGGACAACACGTGTGTCCCGGGAAAAGCAGCCCAGCATGAAGTCAGCCATGTGTGCCAGACTCTGAATAGGCATGACCTCACTGCCCCCACCAGAAGGATCACTTGCCATTTCCTCCTCTTCCTCTTCCGCCTCCTCTCCGCCCCATCCGCGCTGAACCAATGGGACGCACACAGCCTGACTGCTACCCTCGCCGCCAGCATCCTCCTCCTCTTCCACAGCCACCTCCACGTCGTCCTCCTCCTCATCCTCCTCCTCCTGCAACTGCCACCGTGAAGCAGACAAAAGTGTGGTCTGACTGTGTAGCTCCGTTGCGTCTCCTCCTACCCCCGTCTCCTCTGCGTGCAATGCGTTCTCCCTTATTGCGATGAGCGATTCTTTAAGGACGCCTAGGAGCGGGAATGGTTACGCTCACTATAGCGTCCTCGCTGCTGACCTTCTTGGTGGACTCCTCAAAGATACGCAGTACATCGCATATGTCTGCCATCCATGGCCACTCGTGGTTGGCAAACTGAGGGAGCTGAGTTGGAGGCACGCGTGGATTCATAATCTGGTACTCCATCAATGCTCTCTGCTGCTCACACACCCTGGCCAACATGGAATAGGTGGAATTCCAGCGAGTCGGCAGGTCGCACAACAGCCGATGTTCAGGCAAATGGAGGCGTTGCTGGAGTTTTTTTAAGCTAGCAGCAGCTACAGTTGACTTCCGAAAGTGAGCGCACAAGCGCCGCACTTTCACCAGTAGCTCTGCCAGGTTGGGGTAAGTCTTCAGAAATTTTTGGACTACCAGATTAAAAACGTGGGCCAGGCATGGTACGTGATTGAGTTCGGCAAGCTCCAGAGCCGCCACCAGGTTACGGGTTACGGCCGTTATCGCACACGACCATGCCTGGTCCTAGCTGCAGCGGCGACAGCCACATCTCCGTCTGCTGCAATATGGCGTCCCTCACCTCTGGGGCGCTGTGCTTCCTGTCGCCCAAGCTGATGAGCTTTAGCACCGCCTGCTGACGTCTCCCCGCGCGCCAGTGCTGCAACGCTTCCAGCTAGCGGCTGAGGGAGATGTTAAGGCACAGGAGGAGGAGGAGGAGGAGGAGGAGGGGGGTTTATCAGAACCCATGCTGGCAATCTTGGGCGGGGGTGGTAGGTAGGCCGTCTCTGTTTGCGACCCCGTCCCCGCTTCCACTACATTCACCCAGTGTGCCGTCAAAGAGATGTATCGTCCCTGGCCGCAAGCGCTTGTCCACGAGTCGGTGGTCAAGTGGACCTTTGCGCTGACTGCGTACCTCAGGGCCCGCCTGATGTTACGCGACACGTGCTGGTGCAGGGCGGGGACGGCACTCCGGGAAAAGTAGTGGCGGCTAGGGACGGAATAGCGAGGTGCGGCAGCCGCCATCAGGTCGCGGAAGGCCTGCGTCTCCACAAGCCTAAACGGCAACATCTCCAGGGCCAGCAGTTTGGAGATGTGGCAGTTTAAGGCTTGGGCTTGGGGGTGACTCGAGGCGTACTTCCGCCTGCGGTCGAACGCCTGCGAGATGGACAGTTGTTGGGACGAGGAGTGTGAAGGTGCAGGCGAAGAGGCGGGGGAAGGGGAGGCTGAAGGAGAAGGCCCCAAAGTAGCCGAGGCAGAGGCAGATGTGGAGGTGTCCTGGCTGGAGGTCTGGACCGCAGTGGCAGCACACAACAAAGGGGAAGAGGCAGTGGCAGCAAGACCGGGCGCAGGTTTGTATTGCGTTTGCTCTCTCCCACTCAGCCCAGTGCTTGACTTCCAAGTGACGCCGCATGCCTGAGGTGGTCAGATTGCTCTTCTCAGAGCCCCTACTCAGTTTTGAGTGGCAGAGTGTGCAAACCGCGCTCAGTTTGTCATCCGCACAAACATTAAAAAATCTCCACACCACAGAAGTACGAGGCCTCGATGGGGGAGCTTCGCGCGACTGCCCGCTGCCGGGAACAGCTTCGGCCCTGCTGGCTGTGGCCTCACTTCTCTGTCTGGAACTGTCCTCTGCCTCTGGACCATCCCTCTGCCTGTGGACATCCCTCTGCCTGTGGACATCCCTCTGCCTGTGGACATCCCTCTGCCTCTGGACATCCCTCTGCCTGTGGACATCCCTCTGCCTCTTGCTGCCTTTTTCGGTGCTGCGCAGACCACCACCTCTCCACTGCTTTCCCCGCTGGACATCACCCCTGGCCAAGTGGGGTCGGTCATTTCGTCATCCACCACCTCCTCTTCCTCACTCTGCTCCTCCTCCTGCCCACTGGACATTCCAACAGCCTCCCTTGATGGCAACTGCGTCTCATCATCATCATCGCTCATGATAACAGATGCTGGTTCAGGGTCCACATCAGCAGGAGATGGCGAAAACTCCAAGTGTTTGGGCATCACTACAAACAAATTCCTCTGCTAGCTCCTGGGATTCTTCCGGCACATCTGAAAAAGGACCCGAAAAGAGCTCCTGGGAGGGGTCAAGGGTGGGATGACTCTGTTTGGCCAGGTGGGAGGAAGGAGGGGGTCAGAGTGAGACTGCTGTGGCCATTGACTCCCGGCTGGTGGACATCTGTGTGGAAAGCGCTATCGGCTATCCATTTGCAGCCACCTGTTCAACCTGCTGCAGGCCCTCAACAAGCGGTGTAACCTCGCCCCCTGCCTTAATGCTGTCCGCATAAAGAAGGGATTCTGGCCATGAAGTGTGATCCTGGGCTGACGGCCTCACCAGCACGCAATTGTATCCCCACTGCCTTCAAAAGGCCCACCAACAGCATTTTGCCGGTACTTTACACCAGGGCCTATGTGTAGATACTCTTAGGCAAGGAGAACGCACAGTACAGTGGCCTATTAAAATGCCTAGATATTGTATATTTCAAGGTACACAGCCGTGTAGTAACAGAACAGACGGTGGGTATTTACACCAGGTATGTGAGATAATTTAGGCAAGAGAACGCACAGTACAGTGGCCTATTAAAATGCCTAGATATTGTATATTTCAAGGTACACAGCGTGTAGTAACTGAACAGACGGTGGGTATCTTACACCAGGTATGTGAAATAATTTAACAAGAGAACGCACAGTACAGTGGCCTATTAAATGGCCTAGATATTGTATATTTCAAGGTACACAGCCGTCGTAGTAACTGAACAGACGGTGGGTATTTACACCAGGTATGTGAAATAATTTAACAAGAGAACGCACAGTACAGTGGCCTATTAAATGGCCTAGATATTGTATATTTTCAAGGTACACAGCCGTGTAGTAACTGAACAGACGGTGGGTATTTACACCAGGTATGTGAGAAATTTAGCAAGAGAACGCACAGTACAGTGGCCTATTAAAATGCCTAGATATTGTATATTTCAAGGTACACAGCCGTGTAGTAACTGAACAGACGGTGGGTATTTACACCAGGTATGTGAGATAATTTAACAAGAGAACGCACAGTACAGTGGCCTATTAAATGCCTAGATATTGTATATTTCAAAGTACACAGCCGTGTAGTAACAGAACAGACGGTGGGTATTTACACCAGGTATGTGAGATAATTTAGCAAGAGAACGCACAGTACAGTGGCCTATTAAAATGGCCTAGATATTGTATATTTCAAAGTACACAGCCGTGTAGTAACTGAACAGACGGTGGGTATTTACACCAGGTATGTGAGATAATTTAGCAAGAGAACGCACAGTACAGTGGCCTATTAAATGGCCTAGATATTGTATATTTCAAGGTACACAGCCGTGTAGTAACTGAACAGACGGTGGGTATTTACACACCAGGTATGTGAGATAATTTAGCAAGAGAACGCACAGTACAGTGGCCTATTAAAATGGCCTAGATATTGTATATTTCAAGTACACAGCCGTGTAGTAACAGAACAGACGGTGGGTATTTACCCAGGTATGTGAGATAATTTAGCAAGAGAACGCACAGTACAGTGGCCTATTAAAATGCTAGATATTGTATATTTCAAGGTACACAGCGTGTAGTAACAGAAAGACGGTGGGTATTTACACCAGGTATGTGAGATAATTTAGCAAGAGAACGCACAGTACAGTGGCCTATTAAAATGCCTAGATATTGTATATTTCAAGGTACACAGCCGTGTTAGTAACAGAACAGACGGTGGGTATTTACACCAGGTATGTGAGATAATTTAGCAAGAGAACGCACAGTACAGTGGCCTATTAAAATGCCTAGATATTGTATATTTCAAGGTACACAGCCGTGTTGTAGTAACTGAACAGACGGTGGGTATTTACACCAGGTATGTGAAATAATTTAAACAAGAGAACGCACAGTACAGTGGCCTATTAAATGGCCTAGATATTGTATATTTCAAGGTACACAGCCGTGTAGTAACAGAAACAGACGGTTGGTATTTACACCAAGGTAATGTGAGATAATTTAGCAAGAGAACGCACAGACAGTGGCCTATTAAATGCCTAGATATTGTATTTATTTATCAAGGTACCACAGCCGTTGTAGTGAACAGAACAGACGGTGGGTATTTACACCAGGTATGTGAGATAATTTAGCAAGAGAACGCACAGTACAGTGGCCTATTAAAATGCCTAGATATTGTATATTTCAAGGTACACAGCCGTGTAGTAACAGAACAGACGGTGGGTATTTACACCAGGTATGTGAGATAATTTAACAAGAGAACGCACAGGTACAGTGGCTATTAAATGGCCTAGATATTGTTATATTTCAAGGTACACAGCCGTGTAGTAACAGAAACAGACGTGGGTATTTACACCAGGTATGTGAGATAATTTAGCAAGAGAACGGCACAGTACAGTGGCCTATTAAATGCCTAGATATTGTATATTTCAAAGGTACACAGCCATGTAGTAACAGAACAGACGGTGGGTAATTTACACCAGGTATGTGGATAATTTAGCAAGAGAACGCACAGTACAGTGGCCTATTAAAATGCCTAGATATTGTATATTTCAAGGTACACAGCCCGTGTAGTAACAGAACAGACGGTGGGTATTTACACCAGGTATGTGAGATTAATTTAGCAGAGAACGCACAGTACAGTGGCCTATTAAAATGCCTAGATATTGTATATTTCAAGGTACACAGCCGTGTAGTAACTGAACAGACGGTGGGTATTTACACCAGGTATGTGAAATAATTTAACAAGAGAACGCCACAGTACAGTGGCCATTAAATGGCCTAGATATTGTATATTTCAAGGTACACAGCCGTTGTAGTAACTGAACAGACGGTGGGTATTTACACCAGGTATGTGAAATAATTTAACAAGAGAACGCACAGTACAGTGGGCCTATTAAATGGCCTAGATATTGTATATTTCAAGGTACACAGCCGTGTAGTAACTGAACAGACGGTGGGTATTTACACCAGGTATGTGAGATAATTTAGCAAGAGAACGCACAGTACAGTGGCCTATTAAAATGCCTAGATATTGTATATTTCAAGGTACACAGCCGTGTTAGTAACAGAACAGACGGTGGGTATTTACACCAGGTATGTGAGATAATTTAACAAGAGAACGCACAGTACAGTGGCCTATTAAATGGCCTAGATATTGTATATTTCAAGGTACACAGCCGTGTAGTAACAGAACAGACGGTGGGTATTTACACCAGGTTATGTGAGATAATTTAGCAAGAGAACGCACAGTACAGTGGCCTATTAAATGGCCTAGATATTGTATATTTCAAGGTACACAGCCGTGTAGTAACAGAACAGACGGTGGGTATTTACACCAGGTATGTGAGATAATTTAGCAAGAGAACGCACAGTACAGTGGCCTATTAAAATGCCTAGATATTGTATATTTCAAGGTACACAGCCGTGTAGTAACAGAACAGACGGTGGGTATTTACACCAGGTATGTGAGATAATTTAGCAAGAGAACGCACAGTACAGTGGCCTATTAAAATGCCTAGATATTGTATATTTCAAGGTACACAGCCGTGTAGTAACAGAACAGACGGTGGGTATTTACACCAGGTATGTGAGATAATTTAACAAGAGAACGCACAGTACAGTGGCCTATTAAATGGCCTAGATATTGTATATTTCAAGGTACACAGCCGTGTAGTAACAGAACAGACGGTGGGTATTTACACCAGGTATGTGAGATAATTTAGCAAGAGAACGCACAGTACAGTGGCCTATTAAAATGCCTAGATATTGTATATTTCAAGGTACACAGCCGTGTAGTAACAGAACAGACGGTGGTATTTACACCAGGTATGTGAGATAATTTAGCAAGAGAACGCACAGTACAGTGGCCTATTAAAATGCCTAGATATTGTATATTTCAAGGTACACAGCCGTGTAGTAACAGAACAGACGGTGGGTATTTACACCAGGTATGTGAGATAATTTAGCAAGAGAACGCACAGTACAGTGGCCTATTAAATGCCTAGATATTGTATATTTCAAGGTACACAGCCGTGTAGTAACAGAACAGACGGTGGGTATTTACACCAGGTATGTGAGATAATTAGCAAGAGAACGCACAGTACAGTGGCCTATTAAAATGCCTAGATATTGTATATTTCAAGGTACACAGCCGTGTAGTAACAGAACAGACGGTGGGTATTTACACCAGGTATGTGAGATAATTTAGCAAGAGAACGCACAGTACAGTGGCCTATTAAAATGCCTAGATATTGTATATTTCAAGGTACACAGCCGTGTAGTAACTGAACAGACGGTGGGTATTTACACCAGGTATGTGAGATAATTTAGCAAGAGAACGCACAGTACAGTGGCCTATTAAAATGCCTAGATATTGTATATTTCAAGGTACACAGCCGTGTAGTAACAGAACAGACGGTGGGTATTTACACCAGGTATGTGAGATAATTTAACAAGAGAACGCACAGTACAGTGGCCTATTAAATGGCCTAGATATTGTATATTTCAAGGTACACAGCCGTGTAGTAACAGAACAGACGGTGGGTATTTACACCAGGTATGTGAGATAATTTAGCAAGAGAACGCACAGTACAGTGGCCTATTAAAATGCCTAGATATTGTATATTTCAAGGTACACAGCCGTGTAGTAACAGAACAGACGGTGGGTATTTACACCAGGTATGTGAGATAATTTAGCAAGAGAACGCACAGTACAGTGGCCTATTAAAATGCCTAGATATTGTATATTTCAAGGTACACAGCCGTTTACTAACTTAACAGACGGTGGGTATTTACACCTGGTATACAAAAAGGGTATTGCAGGCACACAGAACCCAGAACACTAGAGCCAAATAAACTGTATTTAAAAAAATAAAATAAAATTCACAGCCGTATAACTGCCAGATCAGATGGTGCATATACACACTAGTTATATAACAGGGTTTTTCAGCCAAAAAGAACGCTGAACAGTAGTGCCAAATATAGTTTGGTATGTAGCAGAGCACCTAATACACCACTAATGCCTCTGTCTGTCCCTACTCCAGCAGCTATCCCTGAATACGGCAGCCGTTCTCTGTAAAGTGTATCTTGTAGTAAAGCTATCACTGTAGTGCACTATAGTAGCCCTGATAAGGGCTTTTAATCACGCTCCTGCCTGTCCAACTGCTAAAACCTGTCTGTCCCTTCTCCAGCCTCTGTCCCTGACTAAGTTCACGCAGCATATGCGTACGAGCAGGAAGAGCTGAGTTTTTAATATTCGAGGTCACATGGTTTTTCCAGCCAATGCATGTAGACGCTGTTTTCGCGCTGCCAGCGTGCTCAGCGTGCCTGTCATACCCCCCCTGCATGTTGATTGGTGGAAAAAGAGCGCCAGGGAAGGTGGGAGGGGAAACGAATTCTAAGTGCGCCATCGCCGTTATACTCGATTGAAATCGAGTATGCCGAATAGCGTAGTATTCGATCGAATACCGGCTCGATCGAACACTACTCGCTCATCTCTAGTAAATAACATTAATGGTTATAAAAACCCAAACAAACTAAAACATTAATGGAATCACTAGATATACAAACTGGATTCAGGAATGGGAATATTCATAAAGCCAAGGAATACAACAAGATGACTACAAAAAGTGCCTTCTGTTTTCTCAAGTAGTCACTACAATGACCAACAGACCACATTTAGTAGATTTAAAAAAGGATTAGCTTCAGATCCAAATAAATAAGGATTCACACCATCACTAAATCTACTTATCATGTACAATGAACATATGAGAGAAGCAGAATGTACGATGACAACTGAGAATTGATGACACTGGACTAAAATCTAAAGATCCTAAAAGATAGATAAAAAATGGTGTAAAATCAATATTATTTTAGACAAATAAGATAAAGGATTTAATTAATCAGGCAGGCAAAAGTAGAAGAAGGAACTAAAAGGATGAGAGGGCAACTAACAAGGACTTTCCATTGAAAAACAGAAAGTCCAAACAGAAGACATGGTGTTAAAACTTATTAAAACTTAAGGATTAATTAAAAAAAAAGTATAATGAGAAGCAGACGTCGTCATAAATTACCTGCCTCCTCCAACTCTCTGTGTAACAGAGTAAAATCTACATCAGCTTGGATCTGCCATAGATTTCAGTCATTATTTACAGCAGTTTCTGGAATAAAAATCATGAATAAGACGGGGTCGATGGTGCTGCCTTTGTCACACCCTAACTTTACTCTTGCCATGGCAACTTTTCATAGACTTGGTGAGGGCAAAAGTCCAGTAAAGTACAACCACATTTTGAGCCCATTATTTGACCTTATTGTTCATTGTTAAAAGGGGATGGGATTGAGCAATAGTCTTCAGAATTATTTTCTCAATTTGGCCCAAAGAACACCAGTCTGGTTCTGGTTAGGCACATGGAAAGCGATTCCAATTAGCAGGCAGTAATATTATGTTTTAGCTTTAAGACTAGGGTTGCCTTTTGCCGCATTTACTTATTTGATAGAGACTTGATGGTATTTTTGAAAGTTATACACTGTATAAGAGTTTATAAGAAACGTAGAATGTTTTAGGAAAATCACATATTTCAGACCATACATTCTTATAGTGTTTAAGATCACATTGCTTTTCCTTAATTGAGAATTTGCTGGAGTGGAGCTCACATTTGGTGCTTGTTCAACAGCTCATTATAATTTGCAGTTTCAATGTCAGGACAGATGCCTAAAATTGAGAATAATTTCTAAAAGGCAAAATGTGTTTATTTGTGAAATCACAAATTGGACAAGATGTTATAACAAGCTATGGTCTGGTTTTCTTTATAGCCTATGAAATAAAAGATCTATACATATATATAAGTTGTGACCACACAAAGATATGAGTAAAACATTTAACATACTCACAAAGGAATAGGAAAAACAAAATAATGTTATTTTTTATGGAGGTCAACCAGATGCAAAATAAGATTTGTCTGTGATTTTATATTATCCAGATGGTTATTAACCAATCAACACTGGATGTCCAAGAGAAAGTTTACATCAACTCAATCAGTTGCAACATTGTGTCAGTATTTTCCATGGTATCCAATAGAAACCAATTTTAAACAATGGATTGAAGAGACATCTGTTCTTTTCAGGTGTTCTGTCTAGTCAAGGTTTAACTGAATTTACTCCAATATACTAGTATCAACTTTGCCATTAAACTAAGGCTCTGTTCAGCGTAGAGAAGGGGTAGACAGCACTGCATCCCATGAGTGTCAGAGTAGGATCCCAATTCAACTCATGTGTAAATATCTTTAAACATGCCTAGGATAAACATATACTGTATCTATCCTACAAGAAAAGAAAAAAGAAAAAATATAAGGACACACTAGATGGACCATGTGCTCTTTATCTCCTGATATTCTTCTATGTTTCTCTGTATAAAAGAACAGGCTATTTATATTTATTGAACAGGCAATCCAAAAAAAAAGTGATGTTCTGGTCCAACCTCCCAGAACCTATATCATACAAACTAGTAGGTGCTAAAAGATAATCAGTTTACAGAGTACACGTAGCACTATAGCACCATAGAATAAGCACACGAATGTATTTTGTTTCCGCGTCCGTTCCGTTTTTTTTGCGCATAGGATGCAGACCCATTCATTTCAATGGGTCAGCAAAAAATGCGGACAGCACACCGTGTGCTATCTGCATCAGCATGTCCGTTCCGTAGCCCCGCAAAAAAAAATAGAACATGTCCTATTCTTGTCCGTTTTGAGGCATTGTTACAATGGATCCGCAAAAAAAAACTGAAACACGGATGCCATACGGATGTCATCCGTTTTTTTTTGTGGATCCGCAATTTGCGGACCGCAAAACACATACGGTCGTGTGCATGTAGCCTTATGGTTTAAATAATGACTGAACTCTACGTCAGCTAGGAGTAGATTTCAGTGTAGGCCCATGGACTGCTAGAGCATGCTTCTGTTTTATGATGAGGCCAACATAAAATGATGGTCTTTGACAAATGATGCCCATAATGTTTCAATAGTTCACTATTTTCAGTTGGGTGCATGCTGTAAGTGAAAACATTGTCTAAAATGGCATTCTCCAAACATTGGCTTGAGAGCCACATGTGATTCTCTGGCCCTATGTGACTCCCAACTGTTTACAGTGTTAAATAATGTTGTGTTATTTTGTTTTTTGTAGTGTTTTTTTTAAATATATAATGCTAACTCACAGGTGGTATTCTATGTATGGTATTCTATGTATGTATGTTCCATTCCAGTTTAGTTATGTTCAATTCCAGTTTAGTTACATCCATACATTTTTAGCCTTTTCATTATGGGAACCTGGTTATGTGACCTTAGCTATGACCACCAGCCCAAAGCTTTCCTGTGTAGACAACAGTGGTCAGTCTCTCAGCAGCCCCTCTGTGTGTCACTGGATTACATCTGTCTGTGTTGACTGTGCGGTTTTAAGATATGGCAAGGCAGAGAGGACAGACAGACTGAAGTTGCAACACATAGAATATACAGAGACCCTGTGATGTGAGGGCACAAGTTGTAGGTTACTGGTCTGTTACTTGCTACCCTTAAATAAAATTCAGAGTGGTGCAGTGTGATGAGACTTCACTCCTATTTCTTTTCAAAGCCAGACATGATGGGACATGTATATTCATTAGGAGAACCATAAGGTGGAGAAGGAATCAAGATGGCTGACAACCCACTGTGCATGAAATTAAACAGGTATAAACAAGGCATACATGAGAGCCTCTATCTTATTCTTTAATAATGGCCTACCCTGCAGTATGTATCTCCTTCATATCTTTTATAGTCTTTTTTGGCTCAACCACATATGTTCTGTTTAAAATTTGGACCTGCACTAAAAAAGACCACTAATCAAGAAGCCTGAAGCCCAACAGGTTTGGTGCAACTTTATCATATCTACACAATTGTCCTTTTGCTTAAAAGCCCTAGACTCCTTACTGATACCATTCTACCACCACTAATAATTCATTGTAGCAAACTACAAGCTATGATTAGAATTAGTAGTTTAAGGGTTTTCAGACTCTGCATATAAAAAATCGTTTTGCTTGACTTACTAAGAGCAAATCGAAATAAAAAAGTAAATAAAGACTTATCAAAACTGGTGTAACGGAAAACTGGCTTAGTTGTCAAGAACAACCAATCTGATTCCACCTTCCATTTTCCAAAGGAGCTCTGAAAATTGAAAGAATCTGATTGGTTGTTTTGGACAGCTAAGCCATTTTTCCTTTATACCAGTTTAGATAAATCTGCCCCTGATATATTAGAAACGTTTAGAGTGATAACTTTCGTTATACTGTGAATAAACTTTATTTGCATTCAACCGTAAAACTCTTCACACACCAAAAAAAAGTTCACATGACACAAAGTAAAAAACAAGGTTAAAAATAATCTTAACCTGTAGTTCAAATATTTCTTACCTAGAGAAAATGGAACTGTTTCCATCTCTGTTTCTAGCATATTGAAATAGAATTAATGATAGTAATTATTAGAGTTGAGCGAGCATACTCGTCCGAGCTTGGTGCTCGTTCGAGTATTAGGGTACTCGTAAGTGCTCGCTGCTCGGACGAGTAGCTCGCCATGCTCGAGGAAATGGCAACTTCCGCATCGTGCATTTTTGGCGCCTATAAACATAGCCAATCACAAGCCAGGAGACTCTGCGGTACACCCAGCATCACGTGGGGCCCTTACATGTCGATAGCAGGGGTTGGCTGGCCTGATCAGGTAACCCTGGAATATACTAGTGACTGGCCGCGGTGCTCGGCTCAGATGCTGTCTGGATGTCCTTAGGGATAGAGCTGCTGCGTTTCAGGGAGAGTGTTAGGGCCTGCATTTAGTTATCTGTTGGGCAGGAATCACCCACAAAGAACCCAACAGCCCTTCTAAGGGCTACAAGAAATTTTTTTTTGTCTCCTGGCTTGGCTGGCTGGCACTAGTAGTGCAGCTATTGCCATATATAACCCCTTTTTTTTATTGTTATATCTCAGTGATACAGATCCATTTCACACAGCAGTGTGGAACCATTCTGTGTGTCACAGTTCAGTACACTCACTAAAATCCGTATTTTCTGTCTAGGTGACACTTCCTGTACGTCACTTAATACAACCAGGTCTTTTGCTTCCACGTATATAGCTTGATCCCAAAAATCTCTGTGCGACATTTGTCTGGGTCACAGTCAAAATAGCCACCGTCAGCAGGGTGTCAGTTAGCTCTACGATAGTTTCTGCATGTCACGTTCCAAAAAAAACAAAACAAAAAAAAATATACATATAAACAAATATATATAAAAAAAATAGTTTTTTTGTTGTTTTAGCTCAGTGATACAAATCCATTTCACACAGCAGTGTGGAACCATTCTGTGTGTAACAGTTCAGTACACTCACTACAATCCGTATTTTCTGTCCAGGTGACACTTTCTGTACGTCACTTAATTCAACCAGACTGAACAAGTTTGTGGGTTTCAGTACAGCAGGCCCATTTATTTTTTATTTTTTATATAATACACTTATATACAGAAAATGTTGAACCCCAGGGCTAAGGGTCGAGGACGAGGGCGTGGCGTGGGCATTCAATTACTGCAGGGGGCAGAGGCCGTGGTCCTGGGCAGGGTGAGACAGTACCTGCTGATGAGGGAGCAGGGGAACGCCGCAGAGCTACACTCCCTAGCTTCATGTCTCAACTTACAGGGACACGTGGTAGAGGACTGTTGAAACCACAACAGTGCGAACAGCTGATGTCGTGGATTGCGGACAATGCTTCAAGTAATTTGTCCACCAGTCAGTCTTCCACGCAGTCCACCCACGTTACCCAAGGGAGCACTCCTCTGGCTCCTCCACCTCAACCTCCTTCCCCCCAGTCTGCCCCCTCCCAGGAAAATTTGGAATGCGATCCGGCATACTCTGAGGAACTGTTTTCTGGACCCTTCCCAGAGTCACAAACCACTTCTCAGGTTGCTGCTGACCTCGTTCCCGATGCCCAAGTTTTCCAACTGTCGCAGTCTGTGGGTAATGATGATGATGATGATGATGACAATGTTGAGTTAGTGGAAGAAGTTTGTAAAGAGGTGTCGGATGATGAGGAGACACGGTTGTCAGACAGTGGTGAAGTTGTTGACAGGGCAGGAAGTCCGAGGGAGGAGCAGACTGAGGAATCGGAGGATGACGAGTTGACTGACCCAAGCTGGGTTGATAAGCCGAGTGAAGACAGTGCTTCTGAGGCGGAGGCGAGTGCTGCACCAGAACAGGTTGGAAGAGGCAGTGGTGTGGCCAGAGGGAGAAGCAGGGCCAGAGCTGGTGCATCAGAAGCAACTGTTTCACGTAGTAAAGCTCCCGTGGCGAGGCCTAGATGTTCGCAAGTCTGGAGGTTCTTTAAAGAAAGTGAGGATGACCGACGGACTGTGGTGTGCAACCTGTGCCACACCAGGATCAGCAGGGGTGCCACCACTACTAGCCTAACCACCACCAGCATGCGCAGGTATATGAGTGCTAAACACCCCACTCAATGGAACCAAGGCCGTTCACCACCTCCTGCGGGTCACACCACTGCTCCTTCCCCTGTGTCACTCGCTGCCTCTGCTAGTCAACCCCCTGCCCAGAACCCCGGCAGACACTGGAGCGCAAGAGAAAATACAGTTCCACCCACCCACATACCCAAGCCCTCAACGTCCACATCTCTAAATTGCCGAGCCTGGAGATGCTGCCTTATAGGCTGGTAGAGACCGAGGACTTTCGCAATCTCATGGCGGTTGCTGCCCCTCGGTATTCAGTCCCCAGCCGCCACTATTTTTCCCGATGTGCCGTCCCAGCCCTACACCAGCACATGTCAGAGAACATCATCCGTGCCCTGACCAACGCTGTTTCTGAGAAGGTCCACCTAACCACGGACACGTGGACAAGTGCTGCCGGGCAGGGACACTATATCTCACTGACGGCACATTAGGTTAACTTGGTGGAGGCTGGGACCGAGACTGACCCTTGGCCGCTCATGTACTGCCCACACCGAGGATTGCGGGGCCTTCCTCGGTCATGGTCTCTCAGACGTACTATGCCTCCTCCTCCGACCCCTCCTCCACCTCCTCCTCCGAATAACCATCCGTGGGCACGGCGCCTTCAGTCGGTAGCTCTAGGCGCAGCAGCAGTGCCGTGGGTAAGCGCCAGCAGGCGGTGCTCAAACTGCTGAGCTTAGGTGACAAAAGGCACACCGCCCAAGAGCTGTTACAGGGCATCAAGGCGCAGACCGATCTGTGGCTGGCACCGCTGAACCTCAAGCCAGGCATGGTTGTGTGTGACAACGGGCGTAACCTGGTGGCGGCTCTGCAACTTGGCAGACTGACACATGTGCCATGCCTGGCCCACGTGTTCAATCTAATAGTTCAGCGGTTTCTCAAGACATACCCCAATCTGTCTGATTTGCTCACCAAGGTGCGCCGCATCTGTGCGCATTTCCGCAAGTCGACCACAGATGCTGCCACTCTAAGGGCAGCGCAGCGCCGCCTACAACTGTCCGCTCACCGACTGTTGTGCGACGTGCCCACGAGATGGAATTCGACATTAAACATGTTATCCAGAGTTTACCAGCAGCGCAGAGCGATTGTAGACTGCCAGATGTCAACTTCCACCAGAACTGGTAGTCAGGTCAGTCAGATTCCTCAAGTCTACAATGATGAGTGGACGTGGATGTCTGATATCTGCCAGGTGTTGAGCAACTTTGAGGAGTCAACAAAGATGGTCAGCGGCGATGCCACCATTATCAGCCGCTGCTTTGCCTGTTGAAAAACTCACTGCTCAGCATCAAGTCGGATGCTTTGCGCTTGTCACAAGAGATGGTGCAGGAAGATACGTCGCTTGATAGCCAGAGCACCCTCTAGTCTGTTTCTCAGCGCGTATCGGAGGAGGGGGATGAGGATGAGGAGGAAGAAGAGGAGAATGTCGGCAAGACAGTAGAGGGTACCAGTGCTCAGTCCTTAACTATTGAGCGTGTATGGGCTGAAGAGGAGGACTTGGAGGAGGAGGAGGAGGAGGAAATGGAGAGTCAGGCCAGTGAGGAGAGGGAATTCTTGCGTGTTGGGACTCTGGCGCACATGGCAGACTTCATGTTAGGCTGCCTATCCCGTGACCCTCGCGTTAGAAGAATTTTTTCAAACACCGATTACTGGGTGTTCACTCTCCTGGACCCACGGTACAAGCAGAACCTTTCCACTCTCATCCCTGCAGAGGAAAGGAGTATGAGAGTGAATAGATATCAACAGGCCCTGGTGCACAAGCTGAAACAATTCTTCCCATCTGACGCCGCTAGCGGCAGAGGGCATGGTTCTGTGGGCCAAGTAGCGGGGGAGAGGAGCCGAGCAGGCAGCTTGTCCAGCACTGGCAGAGGAACGCTCTCCAAGGCCTTTGCCAGTTTTATGTCAACCCAGCAAGACACTGTCACCTGTCCCCAGTCTAGGCAGAGTAGGGGGGAGCTGTACAGAAAGATGGTGAGGGAGTACCTAGCTGACCATACCAACGTCCGTAGCGATCACTCTGCTCCATACAACTACTGGGTTTCAAAGCTGGACACGTGGCCTGAACTGGCGCTGTATGCCTTGGAGGTGCTGGCCTGTCAACTGACAGGCTGACGCTTATTAAAATGAACAAAGCCTGGATTTCACTGGAATTCAAATCTCCTCCGGGGGAGAGCAGCTAAAGATTAACATTACTTTTGTATCCGATTCCCCTTCTCTACTCCTCCTCCTCCATGTCGTCTTTGCCTAACGCTGACCAAAAAAACGCCATTTTTTAGAGGTCCAACTGGCACTCTTTTACCACAATTTTTCAGGAGGGCCCCCTACAGGCCCTCTCTTCAAACAATTTTTCCAGAGGTCCACCTACAGGCCCTCTCTCCAAACATTTTTTCCGGAGGTCCACCTACAGGCCCTCTCTCCAAACAATTTTTCCGGAGGTCCACCTACAGGCCCTCACTCCAAACAATTTTTCTGGAAGTCCACCTACAGGTCCTCTCTCCAAACAATTTTTCAGGAGGTCCACCTACAGGCCCTCTCTCCAAACAATTTTTCCGGAGGTCCACCTACAGGCCCTCTCTCCAAACAATTTTTCCAGAAGTCCACCTACAGGTCCTCTCTCCAAACAATTTTTCAGGAGGTCCACCTACAGGCCCTCTCTCCAAACAATTTACGTCTTTTTCCTATATTTCTCTCTCTCCAAACTATTTTTCCGGATAGCTGCCATATACGGTAATAAACTGAGAAGAATACAGAGAACACATGCCACACTTGATCAAGCTCATAATTTACGACTGTACCGGTTGATGCTAAATTTTTAAGTTGGGGTCCTGCGTCGTCATTCACTGAATTTCACTGATCTCCTCAACGTCTCCTCAAAAAACCGAAAGACCATTGTGGATAGAGCGGCACAGCTCACCATCAAAGTGACCAACCCCAATGCCAGACTGCGCAGCGAAGAGAACGAATAAATATCTCTGTGGTTATTTGTGCTAAATAAAAGTTAAATAAACACAAATAAAAAATTGATCTGTTCCTGTGCCTGATCCACCCAAGTTGAATCTGTCCCATCGTGAGAAAGTCCCCCCAAGGAGTCCTCACTGTAACTTGCTTCCCATACAACTAACTCACCCCCTGACACCTGTGTCTCGCCATTGTCCACCACCTCCTCAGACAACACTGGTAAATCCCCACTGTCAGCACACGGAGACTGCAAAAGGTCTTGCGAATTGGGGCAGAGAATGTTCTGGGGTAGCACATCAGAGAAGGGGTGACTATGGGGTTCCAGGGAGTACGTGACCACATGCAATCTCCATCCAAAAAGTCATACTGAGGCTCACCACCATGCTTTACACTGCAATCCTATTACTGAGGCTCACCACTATGCTTTACACTGCAATCTTATTGAAAGACAGACAATCAGGGGTTCACCGCCAGGTTGTCAGGCAGCATTTTTAAGTGGGTCACCCTTACCGTGTCCCTGAAAATTGCCTTGGGGTCATCGCCAGACTATTTTTATGAAAGGCCATGGGGTTCTATACACACAGTGCTGACGGAAGCCCATCAGCCTTTCTAAACACAATTGAATCTGTCCCATCATGAGAAAGTCCCCCCGAGGAGTCCCCACTGTAACTTGCTTCCCATACAACTACCTCACCCCCCGACACCTGTGTCTCGCCATTGTCCACCACCTCCTCAGACAACACTGGTAAATCCCCACTGTCAGCACACGGAGACTGCAAAAGGTCTTGCGAATTGGGGCAGAGAATGTTCTGGGGTAGCACATCAGAGAAGGGGTGACTATGGGGTTCCAGGGAGTACGTGACCACATGCAATCTCCATCTAAAAAGTCATACTGAGGCTCACCATTATGCTTTACACTGCAATCTTATTACTGAGGCTCACCACCATGCTTTACACTGCAATCTTATTGAAAGACAGACAATCAGGGGTTTACCGCCAGGTTGTCAGGCAGCATTTTTAAGTGGGTCACCATTACCGTGTCCCTGAAAATTGGCGGTGATGGACCTTCGTTGCACCTAGTTGGGTGCTTCCCTAACATGTGATGGGCATGTGCCTCGCCTTTCTTTGTCTGGGTGAGCACAATTGCCATGAGGGTAACCACCAGGCTTTTGCCTGAGAATTTGGGGTAATGGTGGGATTAAGCAGCCTCAGAGGCATCCGTGCATGCTGCCCCTGCTGTTTCCTGTCCATTTCCATGGTGTTTCCATCATTTTCTGAGGTTTCCAGGTTTTCACCCAGCCTTCCCTAGGCAGAGCCTTTGTCCCCCTGCAAAAAATGCTCGAGTCTCCCATTGACTTCAATGGGGTTCGTTATTCGAAACGAGCACCCGAGCATCGGGAAAAGTTCGACTCAAATAACGAGCACCCGAGCATTTTAGTGCTCGCTCATTTCTAGTAATTATACATGTCAAAATGAGTAATTAAAGGATAATTACACCCATATTATGCAATGTCCTATGACACTTGGTCAACTATTAAAATATATCTGTGCCTGCAACAGAGATTGGCCTCAACACACCTAAGGGACCTGTGAGGTAGTAGAACTTTGCCATGAATGTCTTCCTGCAAGAATGTCAGGGACTAAGGACAGGTACTGAGTGACTTAAAGTCCTTTTACATGGGCAGGTTTCTACTTGTTAAACTAATGGCAATTGACAAATAGTATGATTAACGGTGCTTATTAGGTGACGTTTATATTTGGCAATCATGATGAATAAGGAACGAACAATCAGTAATGCGATTGTTCATCTCCATTCAATCTTCGTTTGTTGCCAGCACATCCCATATTTACACAGAGTAATTACTGGTCTGTGTTTGGGTCAGCAGGCAAAAATCTCTGACAGAAAATAGGACTGGGGCTTTTCAGTTTTTAATAGTGGCTGACAGAATAAGTAGCCAGAAAAGATGAATACTTGCCATTTTATATGCCCCAAATTCCAGCTTTGATTTTAGAGGAACAGCTAAGAAGGGGTAAAAAGGTGAATTTTAAACTATATTTGCAAAAGATTTATGAACATTTCTATTTATGATGTTTTCTTGAAGCGCCAATATCGTAACAAAAAATACAGAAGTCAGTTAAATATATTACTTCATATCTGGTGAAAGTTTTTATCATTTCAATAGTCCGTTTGAGCTCTTCCGCAGCAAATTCTAATTTGACAGCTTTTAAAATCTAGGAAAACACAATCTATAAAGCTCCTGACAGTTCACACTGACTTTGATCCTTTACAGATTGCTGTAACCAAGCACAGACAAGTTAAAAAATACTCATATGAACAGTCATATAAACACTCGTTCCTGATATTTGGCCCGTGTAAAGGTGCAATCGCTCATTCATTGGATAAAAGAATCATTTATGTGGACTTCTGAACCATCATTTTTGAGCATCAGATCGCCCTGTGTAAACAGTGAGCTGCTGCCCAGAATAGGTAAATTTGTATGAAGGTGAACTATTGCAAAAGTGATTGCTCATCCACATACAGAGGAGATGATTGCTGCATGTAGCTACAGCTCTCGCCTCCTCTGACAAACAGGCAATTATCGGCAGCAAAGGGTTGATTCCAAATAATTGCTTGCCCAGTTGGCCTCTGCAAATCAGCCTGTACACTCAGAGATCCAATTCTTGAGGCTTTTGAAGAGCTAGACATCTGCATTTCAGATTAACGCCATTCACACTAAACTTATTCGAAAAAGGTCACTATATGGCAGTGCCATATTTACAACACAAGCTATCTTAATAAAAATGATTGCCTACTGAGATAATGAATCGAATTTAGATAGAAAAAATCATTTTACATGCAATATTTGGTCCTTTTCATGCATCCAAAAATATTCAAATGCACTGAAATAAACTGAGGAGCATTAAAAGTTCTTGGATATTCAGTCTTATGCCTTTAAGAGATTTATGGGGTCATTTATCAAACTGGTGTAAAGTGGAACTGGCCCATAGTGACCAATCAGATTCCAACTTTCATTTTCCAAAGGAGCTGTCAAAAATGAAAGATGGAATCTGGTTTCTATGGGCAACTAACCCAGTTCTACTTTACATCAGTTTGATAAATCACCCCATTGCTTCCCTTATGAATGTACAGATTGTATCACTGATAGCAAAAGTGTGAAACAGACAAGTGTCACAAATAAAGTAGTCATTGTATCGACTGATGTCTATGAAAAATTTATAAGCCATTAATGAAACAAAACAAGGCAAGGATGATCTTCTATGTAAAGGGAACACCCAGGTGTTAGGCTATTCATGCACTGTACAGTAAGTGGTAATTATTTAAAGGGACCTATTTAAATGCATTCTCCATATTGTTTGAAATGTTTTTCAGTGCTTCTTTATAGATAAACGATAAGTTGGACGAGAATGGGGGTCGGAGGCAGTTCCTTAACCCTTTCACTACTGGATGTTTTTTCGTTTTTGAGTTTTAATATTTCTTCCCTGTCTTCCTTGAACCATAACTTTTTTATATTTCCGTTCACATAGGTGTACGAGGGCTTATTTTTGCAGGACAAGTTGTACTTTCTAATGCCACAATTAATTATGGCATGCAATGTAGTGGGAAGGGTTAAAAAAAAATCCAAATTGAGTGGTATTGGAAAAAAACACAATTCCTCCTTGTTTTACCCATCTTTTTCCCACAGTGTTTAGTTTGCGGCAAAACTGACTCAAGCGCTTCTTTCTTTGGGACATTATGATTACAACGACACCCCATATGTATAGGTTTTTTAATGTCTAAATACTGTAAAAATAAATTTAAACTTTAAACCATATTCTGACCCCATGACCTTTTTATAGTTATATCTACTGAGCTGTGTGGGGACTCATTTTTTGTGGGACAATCTGTAGTTTTTAATTATACTATTTTGGAGTGTGTGTGACTTTTTGATCACGTTATTATATTTTTTGGGTAAGAGAAGCAATGAAAAAATGGCAAATTGTCCATTTTGACCCCTTTTTCCATTAAGCCATTCGCCACATTAGAAAAATATTTTTATATTTGAATAGTACAGTGTTTTCAGTCATGGTGATACCCATGACGTTTATATTTTTTTGTTATTTAGGTATTTATTTTTTTATTTGTATGAAAAGGGGAGTGATTTAAACTTTAATTTTTTTAATATATTTTTTACATATTTTTTGTTTTTTTTGTAATGATTTTGAAGCTCGTTTTTGAGCCTACAAAATCTATTTTTTTTAATTTTGAACAATCATGTATTTTTAAAATGACTTTATTATTGTCTATTGCTCATTTCTTATGGTGCTCTGCCACCTGGTGGGCAAAATAAGAATTTCAGCGAGGTTGAGCACTTTCAAATCGATTACCAGCATCCTCACTGGCCGCAGAGGATACCAGTTACATCCCTGGAAGCGCCTGTGTCTTGGTTTTTGCCCATTTTGATGCCGTGATCTCACTTGATTACCGCAATCAGCATTATTAGAATAATAAAAAATAATCGTTGTTTTGCGAACATTACTGCACAAATTACTAACATACAGTCTAAGCATTGTTAAAAGTATGTTACTGAACTGAATGCGTAAGCATTAGCCTAAAAAGTGCGTACGAATACTTAGCGTACTATTGACTCGCGATTGCGTCATACACACACACAAGGCTAGGCCACGCCGTACAGTCCTCAGAGGCTGTCCATATGAGGTAGAAAAGTAAGGTGCTCACTGCTAGCTATCTGGCTAAGTGCAGAATTTACTAAAAACACCATACAATAAGGGCATAATAGGACACATTGCAGTACCTGAAAAAGAATACACACAATGGGCTAAAGTGCTAGAACGTTGCTGAACCTGTAAAAAACATTATTGCTATGCTAAAATACAGCAAAGACATAATTATGCAAACATTTTAGTGCAATCAATTTCACATTTTCAAGCATAATAGGCTTGAGTCTCTCCTCATGGCTGCTTGGCATAAAACACTGGAACACAGTCCAAAATTCAAATGTAATCCACGTGAGATAATATACAGGTAACGTGTAATCCACATGGATAATGTAAAATAGTAGCAAATAGAGAACCGTTTTGCAAAGAAGGCTCCCAAATAACCTGAGAAGGGGGGAAAAAGGAAAATAGTCGCGCTTAGGTGCAATTGGGAATTTTCTACAGAATGGGGGGGAGTCCTGACAAGCCATATCCATCTGGGTTAGAGTCAAACAGGGGGCAATAAAAACAACATAAACTAAAAACAAGTGCCAACTAGCTCTCACCCGTCAGGTGCAGTCCATGTTGTGTCTCCCATAGGTCAAGAGGTGTCCTTTAAATCAGCCAGTAGAAGGGTTCCTCAGATGAGGGACATGAAGTCCTCCTCGCTGGAACTGCTGCTGAATGACATTAGAGGTCGCTCTTGCCTCCTGTAGGCCAAGCTGGCTGCTGTGGTTGAGCTCCACTGCCCTCTTCTGCCAGAAGTCGTACTTGACCGGGTGGTGGTCACACTGGTGAGCGCTGCAGCCACTTGCTCCTTTACTTTTTTGGATACTCCTGCCAGGACAGCAGGGGTAAGGACTTCTGGCTGCTGCGGTTCAGGCAAGGTTGCACCCAGGGAAGAACCGCCAGCTCCCCTGGCTGCTGCTGACTTCATTTTCCAGGGAAGTTAAAACTGGATCACCGTGTATTGGAAAGTAAAGGATGATGTCGTCAGCTGACCCAGCAGAAAGGACTGTGGTGGTGGTGGTGGTGGTGGCAATCCAGGGATCAGAGACTCCGGCAGTGGCTTCTCCCTGAAATTAAGGGTGCCATCTGGTGACTCCTGTAGGCAGCGCACGCGTCCTGTGCCTGCTGGTTCCTCCGGCCAAACTTCTGGTGGTGATACAGGTACCAGGGGCTTAGACAATAAGGTAACCCCGGGAGCAAAGGGGGCTTTCAGGGATGCCATGGGGGTATATTCCACCTGATCCCCCACGTATAGGCTGTGACGGGCTTGGGGCAGTTACGGCCGTTTCACAGACCTGCGGTCCACAAAGTACTCCTTGCCGTCCACCGTTGTCCGCAAGGAAGCCACAGCCTCGCTCCACTGAAAAGCATAGGACGGTTCCCTTACGCCATTCCAGCGTAGGGTCTCCCGGCCTCGGATGGTCCAGTACTTGGATGACCCAGTCCTCCACTGCATTCTTGTAGTCCCATAGGGTCTGGGCATGGGCCGTCACTGATGCAGGCACGATGGGATTCTGCCGCATGGAAGGTGTTGTTGTTCTCCTCCTGGGCGGTGGAGTGGACGCTACAGCCGCTTCCGCCGCACTAGCCGGCACGGTGAACATTGAATCAGGAGCCAGTGGGATTCTCTTGGCCAATTGCGACACTGATCTCCTCTGAACTGGACGGTGGGTCGGGGTACTCGCTACCAAACACCATCTTTCTCCACTTTGGTCGCAGTTGTTTCGCCATGCTGTGGTATCTTGTTCACCGCTGGCTTGAACTGGAGAGGAGGGCGGAGTAATGAGGGAGGAGTCTTCACTCCCTGTACATGCAAACAGTTAGTTCCCGGTGGGCTGGGCTGATTTTTCCCACTTCCGAGGGGGGGGCGTATCTTCACTTTCCCACTCTTGAGGGGGGTGTATTGTCATTTTCCAGCTTCTGGGGCCGGGGGGGGGCGGGAAGGCAAGAAGAATGAGTATGTAGCGTACGTAGCGTTAGCGTTCAATATTTAAAGAACATTTATGAATAATACAAAGCGAATCTGAATAAATTCGGATTTGCTTCGGAGTAGCAAAAAAGGAGGATTCATAACAAATCTACAAAGCGGCGAATAGATTCGCTCATCTCTAATGGGAACCTAACACTAAATGCTACCTGTTATTTGCCATACTGGCCACCATAAAATTCAGGGAGTGCAGATTCCACATGCATGCTGGGTCCACTCTGCTTTTTACCATTTTGGTGCCATAATAGCCTCCATTAAATCCAGGGAATGCAGGTACCAAAATGCATGCCAAGACCAGGTTGCTTTGATAGCAGCCATTATCTGTGTCTCTCATCTTCTTCTTGACAATACCCCATAGATTCTCTGGGGTTTAGGTCAGACGAGTTATACCGTGGTAATTAAACCAGGTATTGGTATTTTTGGCAGTGTGGGCAAAGGACAAGTCCTTCTAGAAAATGAAATCAGCATCTCCATAAAGCTTGTCAGCATAAGGAAGCATGAAGTGCTCTAAAACAGCTGTGATGACTTGGGACGTGATAAAACACAGTGGACCAACACCAGCAGATGACATGGCCCTCAAAACCATCACTGACTGGAAACTTCACATTAGACCTCAAGCAACTTGGATTGTGAGCCTCTTCACTCTTCCTCCAGACTCTGGGACCTTGATTTCCAAACGAAATGCAAAATTCACTTTCATCTGAAAACAGGACTTTGAACCACTGAGCAACAGTCCAGTCCTTTGTTTCCTTACCCCAGGTAAGTTGCTTCTGACATTGTCTCTGGGTCATGAGTGGCTTCACAGAAGGAATGCAACAGTCATAGCCCATATCCTGCATATGTCTGTGTGTGGTGGCTCTTACATTACTGACTTCAACTACAGTGCACTCCTTGTAAACCTTCCCTAAATTCTTGAATTACCCTTTCTTGACAATCCTTTTATGGTTGTGGTTATCCCTGTTGTTTGTGCACCTTTTTCCTTCCACCCAACTTGATACAGCACTCTTTGTGTTGATTAGCTGATTAGAATGTAACATCATGAGTCTACAATATTGAACTTTTTAATAATATTCTAGTTTTCTGAGATACTGATCACCATTAAAAGAAATAAATGCTTTAATTGGATCACTCTGTGTAATGAATCTATATAACGTACAAGTTTCACTTTTTAAATTGAATTACTGAAATAAATTAACTTTTCAATGAAATTCTAATTTATTGAGATGCACATGTATGTCCGTTTTTTACCTTGTGGATCATTTTAGCCCTACTAGCCCGGGAATTGGTGGACCTGCAGCATTAACAATGAAAAGAAGGTAAATGTTCTGTTCACTCCCCATTTTATGTGATTTTTTAAAATTGAACTGGAGGATTTCTTAAAGTAGTAGAACGAGAAGGCACCTTTCTAACAAACATTGAACCAGCCCTATACCTGACATGGATCCAGAGCACTCCCCATGCATTGCTTTTCTAGATTTATATCAAGCTGACAGCTCATGGGAAGTCTCTTTTCTGCTGCAGCTCAGGGGCTTGTCTCAGCTCTCCCTATCACATCTCATCCCCATCTCAGGGAATCAGACAAAGAAATAAGAAAAACAAACAGTGGGTGGTGCTATACAGATACATTTTATTGAATAACTCAGTGGCGATACAATATTTTTAATTACATACAATTACAGTAGTATTCAGATCCAAGTGCTGGTTTGAAAACTGTAGAATATTTTTTGTGGGATAACCCCTTTAAAGGGGAATTCCTATCTTAACATTTATGGCATATCAATATGATATGCCATAATTGTTCAGTAGGTGCAGGTCCTATCTCTGAGACCTGTTCCTATGTCAGTAACTGGGCCCTGCCATGAATGGACAGCAGGCTTTCTCCATTCACTGCTTTGGGACTTTCAGAAATAGCAGAAAAATGGCTCGGCTATTTTCAGAAGTCCCACAGTGGTGAATGGAAAGGTTGCCGTTAATGCACAACATCTTCTCCATTCACTTTGCACTCATTCAGCTATTCCTGTGCAGTTGCGGGGGCCCATTCATGATATAGGATCAGATTAGGGCAAATCCTTTTGATAGGCCACAAATGTCCAGCTAGAACTACCCTTTTAACAAAATAAACAGAATTTACAAGAAATACCCTTTTAACTGTCAACAAACAGTAATATAGATAAAGCACACCAACATATGAAGAAATATCAATATTCTTTATTGGATTATGAATAAGTAAAATTCTTAAAAGGTTGATGGTGGTAACAGTATACAAATGAAGAGGGGCTATCTGGAAAGGTACATAACAGAATCACAAATTCAGGGGGATCATAAGGTCCATAATAGTAAAGTGCAAGTGCCTAAACAAGTATAAATATGGAACAAAACTCAATCCATGAAATAAGAGCAATACAGACCAGTGCCGCCTCAAACCCCAACGCACGTTTCGCTATCGCTTCCTCAGAGGATAATGCAACATTGGGCCGTACACATATTTATAGTCCCACATCAATTAAAACATAAAAGACAGCTGTCCTACCGATGGTGTCTATATTCGCTACAATGCGGTCCGGCGCGCGTTCCAGCGGGGAATGCAGATGGCGTCATCATTACTTCCGGTCATATGATCGGAATACATAGCCACCAAATAAAATTAATTAATGGCCCATTAAAGTGCATATAGTGCCTTACTGTACATATCAGTGTATCCCATCTGTATGCCAAAAAATAAACCATGCACAAAATATAACAACAAATGAAGCGCTCAAAGAAGAAGTGCAGGCTGGAACCGGAAGTCCGGCCTGCGTGTCAACGTGGAATGCACGCGCGTGCGCACGCGCTATGCAAACAAAGAACGGCTCCCGATAACCACCATAATAATATAATAACCATGAGAGTGAAAATAAATAACTGACTAAAGTGGGGAGGCACAAAATTACTATAATATGTGTGGGAATAAATATGTGTGGGAATAAATATAAAAAGACAGAACACACACAAAAAAAGGGGAAGAACGATGACTAAAATATTTAATTAGTGATGTATGAGGTCAACGCTGGTGAAATGAGAAAAAGGGAGATAAATCGAATTCAGTCAAAATTTACTCCACATCCGGACTATAAAAGAGAGAGAACGAAAAAATTATTATTAAAACCTATCATTGACCAAACCATCATACTAAAATTCTAAAGTAAATAGAACACAAGACATACATATAACCATAAAAGCACAAATAAAACACTAAGATGCCGACAACATTAATGACTCCATAGGAACACAATAAGGAGGTGGAACAAGATCATAGGAATGGAACAAAACTCAGATTTTCATTAAGACCACGGGGTGAAACTGTATCCAGACGAAATATACATCTGGCCTCTCTTTGTGCCAATAGACGTTTCCAGTCTCCACCCCCTTTTCCCCACCAGAATGCGGTCAATACCCCTTACCTTCAACTGGGATCCATCGCAGTCATGGTGGGTTTTGAAATGGCGCAGAATTGTCTTTAGGGCCGCAATGTCCTGTTCGTCCTTTGCGGCCAAAATTCCCAGGACATGTTTCCTAGTACGCCTCCGAAGTTCACGGGAAGTTAATCCAACATATAATAACCCACATGGGCAACTTGCCACATAGATGACACCAATCGTGCCACATGTGATCGTATGGGTTATAGTGAAGGTCCTCCTTCCGGAGGTATAAGTAAAGGAATTAGTAGTTAGTATATTTGGACACGCAACACATCCTCCACAGGGTTTACACCCCCACTTGGGGCCTTTAGAGCCAAATGCTCTTTCTGGACTAGCGCCACCATAGTGGCTACGTACCAGCATGCCCCGCAAGTTTCTTTCCCTCCTGTAGGTAATAGATGGACATGGAGGTAATAATTTTTTAAGGGTCTTGTCCATGCGCAGCACATTCCAATACTTCCCAAGAATGGACGTCAGCTCTACGTGTCCCGAATTGAAAGACGTGATAAATCTCACCACATTATGGACGTTAGCTTTCCTTTTATCCTGAACCTGTTGTAACAATGGTGTTCTCCGAGAATTTTTTGCTCTCATATAACTCTTCCTTAGGGAGGGTGGATTATATCCTCTGGCCAGGAATCTATCCTTAAGTTCTCTAGCTCTCAATTCAAAGGTGTCCTCCCGTGAACACAATCTGCGTAGTCTCAAGAACTGACCCATCGGGATGCTCTCAATTAGACGGTGGGGATGTGACGACTGGGCATGTAGAAGACTGTTCACCGCAATAGATTTGCGGAAAATATCTGTACAAACAGTGTCAACAAACAGTGGGGCCAATTTCTGTTTTTGCTTTGGGGCCCCATGCATTTTAAATGCTTCCCTAAAAAGATATTTTCAGATGATTTGTTGATATTGTATTTTTCTTTTTCTTCACTTGACAACTTTTTCTTAGAGAATTGCAAACTATAATGAGGTTGGAATAGGTGTTAGTGATGCATAAAATTGACATATTTTATCCTTCTTTGTGCTCAGCATGCTGTTCTCTGCCCAGTATTTTAAAAGGCTGTATTCCGCTATACACTTTCACTAATAAACCGTATGAATTTACAGATAATCCTGTGTATCTCACCTTTAATCCCATTGCATTAGTTAGCTGTTTCACGGCTCTCCAAGGGCTACATTGTCAAAAGTCTGTAAAGTCACTTGTGTTTATGTTACAAATCTTTCAGCAGCTACAATGTTGTGACTTTTACTTGAACTGAATGAAAAAGACCAATGAATATATTGTCTGTAAATAAGTGAATAACTGCTGTATACTCGGTATGCACGCTTGCTAATTCAAAGTGTATGTTTACATTGAAGTATGAGAAGTAATTGATTAACCAGAATTGTCGTCATTTAAATGGGTTGTCCACCTTTTGTTGACAGCGTTTTCTCAGGATAGGCCATCACTAGCTCATTGGCGATGGTGAAGTCAATGAGAGCAGCGCTGCTGTAGTGATGAGCTCAGTCCACTACTATGTAGATGGAGCTGCCTTCTTCCAGTGCCCGATATATTGACATACAGTTGGTAAGCTTGAGTGAGGGACAGGGGAACAGGTGAATCCCTCGGTGGGCCCCTGAGCAAGGTGGGCCCCTAGTCCCCCACCCCTGCACAAGTGGCACATGATAAAGTAGATTAAGTGCACTACATATAGATAGGCAGCATACAGCACTTCATCCAGCCTATGTTCACATACAAACTGGGTGGATTACTTAACAAACTACCCAGTTTACTATGATAGATGCATCAGGTGTTGGAGAAGACTTCTAGTTACAGACAAAGGCCAACCAGGATCCTTTTGCCCAGGGACCTGCCTTCTCAAAGTTGCTGCAGGAACCCCCATAATCAATCATCTTGTAACATCTTACTGCTGTCTGCCGCTGTGTAAACAGATAATGTTTGCATGTAACTGTATAGTTGGCCACTAGACAGGATCTTACTGGTGGACCCCAGGAACCCCAGTCTGGCACTGGGGAGGGGTGTCGGACCCTTGCCGATCACCTAGTAATGGCCTATCTGAACTAAAACTTCCTTCTCATATCGTGTTTTGAAGACAAGCAGATGGTCCTGTCAGTGATAGACAGCCTTTCCCTATTACTGTGCATTAAGAGATAGTTGTCAATCACTGATAGGACCGCCTCCAGTGTCAGACTGGGGTGCCTGGGACCCACCAAATAAACTGATTTTGGGGGTCCTCTCTATAAATATTAACATATGTACACATGGGACATAAACACTACGGATTTATCTGTGGTGGCAAATCCACAATGTTTACTCAACAGCAAAGTGGATGAGATTTGAAGAAATCTCTGTGTTCCTGCAAGTCATGCACCCTATTTTTTTGTTTACACAGGCACAATTGCTCATCCATATGACATCTGTGCCAAACACTGCATCCTATCATATTAAAGTGAAGAAGTATATATATATATATATGCACATGGGTGAAGGAGATGCAAAACTCATAGGAGCACCATGGTCCCTTGATGATTGTCAGTGGCGCTGGACCCCCATCAATCAAACATTTATGGCCTAAATTCTAACAAGAAATGATATGTTGTGCAGGCAGCAAAATAGTAAGTTGAGGGACACAGCAATGTAGAGGAAGGGGGAGATGTTACCTGCAGTCCTATTTAACACCACAGATAGCACAGTGATAACTCTCTGAGTACAGATAATGTAGTAGATGTTACCTGCAGTCCTATGTAACACCACAGATAACACAGTGACAGATCTCTGACTACAGATAATGTAGTAGATGTTACTTTCAGTCCTATGTAACACCATAGATAACACAGTGATAACTCTCTGCGTACAGATAATTTAGTAGATGTCCCCTGCAGTCCTATGTAGCAATATCGATAACATAGTGATAACGCTCTGCATACAGATAATGTAGCAGATGTTACCTGCAGTCCTATGTAACATCAGAAAGTACAGATAAGGTAGTAGATGCTACTTTACACTAAAGTGTCTAAGGGGAGACCTAATTACCCATACACTTATTGGGAGGGTGCTTTTGTCAGTGACAGTGGGGTCCCTGAGGGGCTATTTTTCTACTAAGCCCCATTCCCATGTGCCTTGTTTTGTCATGATGCTGAGAAGCTCCTCTGCTGCACATAGGACCCACATAGGGTCTCCAGCTCTAGCTTGCGTTCTTTGTTGATTGCATGAAATCCTGGAGGAGAAAACAAGGGTAGCACAAACTGGCTGACTCATTGCCAACCAGTGGTAAGCTTAATTATGAGACCAGTGGAGCTCTCCTGACCTCGGACAGCAGTTCATTCTTATTCTCACTCTCTGACACTGACACCCAGCAAGGTCAGGTGACAGTATTAGTGGCCCCATGGGAGGATCCTTCAGTCCTCCAGTGGGCCAGTCTGATGCTGTTTGCATAACTTTAAAGCTCAGAATGATCTTGAATTTAAATGAATAATATACAGCCAGGTTCTACTGAATCTTTTCCTACAAACTTATATATCAGTCTGCTCAGCTTCTTCTGCTCTATAACATGCTGCTTGCAAGTTACACTGCATTTTCATTTTAACAACTTCCTTTCAAAATCTGTTAATGGAGTACAACTTTACTGAACGCCTCAGACAAGGCCTATTAGTTACTGGCATTCTAAGAAGCACAGTATTTTTATTGTATTTAACACTCAGATGAGGCACAAAGTCTTGGTGGCTCCAGTACACACAGGCTACAGAAGCCACACCCATAACTATGGTGATTCATACTGTCGTAAAAGGCGTCCAGCAACAATCATTCTCCCTCCGTCCTTGCTCCCAAAAGCTTCTTTGTAGCAGACCCAGTATCTCAAGGAATCTGTCCATTAAAAGGTTACCATCCAGTAGGCAATCTAGCTAAAGGAGACTCAGACAGCTCCTTAGGCAAATTCCGCAGTCACACACTATGACAGTAGGAAAGCCTTCCAACCTTTGCCCTGAGTCTAAAGTAGCAGATGATGGAGTAAAGATCTGTGTGTCTAAATCAATTTGTGAGTGGCACAAAGCTGTCTAAGTAAATGCTTGATGCCTAGTTCCCACTGTATATGTACAATTGTGACATCAGTGAAATGTGGCGCTCCTAAAAGCAATGTTTTTTCTGTCGTTGCTTTCTATATCCAATTAAGATATATTGACATAAAAGAGACAGGTCTCCTACTCAGAAATCTCATCTATGAGCTATCACAAAGCTACTTACTATGAGCAGCACCTGCCCTGGTGAACTCAGACTATCTCTGTATTACATAGACAGCCATTGATTATACTGCATTTCCAACTTTCCCAGTTTCAAGGCAAACCTCCATCAAACAGCTGAACACGATGCAGTAACTTCATTTTCCAAAGGGGTTGTCGAGGAGAGACAACTCTTTTAAGGTGTGTGGTATATACAATATTCAGTAAAAATGAGATGACTTAATTTGTAGAATTAGCAAGTAGTAGAAAACTGGATTTTCTTTTGGGTTTACACATCACAATAAAAACAATTCGATTAACTATGATTGAATTGCCATGACATATAATGCACTTAATTGTGGGAAAATGCTTTTCTCAGTATCTGAGCTTCTTTTTAAATTAAAATTTGAAAATTATTTTTGGACAAAAAAAAAAAAACGTCTGTCATCTCAATCTGAGTAGACAATGTTTACACAGTAAGTGCCCTTTTAAAATTAGCTGAAGAAGTACATAGCTCAGGCTATTTGTTTCCAGACAGCATTCTGCAGTTATTTGGGTTCAAAGAGCAAAAAAAGCAGACAGGCATTATAGTATTAACCTAGTCAAAATCCTCTAGACCAAATAGAAGGCTGAGGTTTCACAACCTTTTCGGAAGTGCACTATGCATATAAACAAAAAAAGCATTTCTGCAATTGAAGTGTATGCTTTCTTATTACATAAGCATTACCTCTCTTTCTTAGTACCTGCTTGACAACTATGATGTTTTGACGCCACATGATCACTTGTCTAGTGACAGAAACAATCATATAGAAAAAAATATAATAATAACTTAAGGCAAAGCTCCCTTTTTGTCACTTTACATATACATCTGAGACAATACGCAGAGAATGTCCAGAGAATGTCTGCCTATATTAAAGTTTGCAGCATTTAATATTCAATTTTCACTTTATAATTGAGAAAATATAATTAAATCATATTATTTATAATTTGTTACATTTTTTATCCTCAACTGCGTTGTCAGTGGCTACTGTTTTAGAATATGTAACTGGCTGTAACGAGCATTACATAGCTATCGGCTGCATGGGAATCCCAGAGATCCCCCCAGAGATAGCAGCTGGTGGCCAGGTAAGGATTAGAGAGTGCAAACCAGAAGCATGAGACAACCCCTTTAAGGATGGGTCATTGTCCCCTCATTGTAGCAAAAGAAGGAATCCAGGTTATAGGCTATTTCTGTATCTCCCATCTAACTCCACCCAAGAAGTACTGATAGAGAGGGTTGGGGGACCGATGTCCTTTGTTCTAGAGATCCATGGAAGTTCCAAGCCGTCTTCAATGTCATTTTATCATATTTGACATTACCTTTGTTAAGTTAAATGAATACTGTACAGCCATTATTTTCTCGTTATATGATAAAAAAAGTCACTGTTATTATATTTTTATATGATATTGTAATATTTTTAATGAGGTTGCATATATTTGATGAGTCAACTTTCTACATTCTCTTTTTTAAGGCTTTAGAATTAGATCTTTAAACTTAATTTATTTTTGTACCTGGCTATCTGGAAAGTCTAACAATCCAGCACATGGCTAATATATAATGTGTAACTTCACAAGAGCATCAGACTGAGCCTGGATAACTAAATAGGGAACTCTTTTGATTTAAACCTCCTATATTATATGTTAGCATTGCCTTTTCAAAATCTATTATTTTTCTGTATATACTATAATTTTGTGTAACCATCCTATAATCCAGAAAACGTGATAATAAAGCTCCAATCAGGTCCCATAGATTCAACCCTTAAGGAAAGTTACTGGCCTATGCTGGGACTCTTTTTATAACTGTGGACATGCAAATAAACTTTTTAACAATAAATTTGATTGAAAAGATTTGACAGTATACCCTAAATAAAAACTAATACAGTTAATGTTTTTAAGAAAACTGATTTTCTTTGTACTTTACTTCATTGGATACCTATTTTTCTTCTTCTGTACATAATTGAACATATACAAAAAAGAGATCACATTTAAGTCTTATGTACATTGCAGAACTTTCATGGCTGCACATGGAGTCCTATACTCCATGCTATAGACATGTTGCTATATGGTGTATTTGTATGGCACCATATTAGGCCTCTTGCATACAACCATAAGCATTTTGCGTTCTGCCAACTGCAGATCCGCAAAATATGGAAGCAGTCTGTGTGCTGTCTGCATTTTTTAAGGGCCCATTGACTTCAATGGGTACATGGTCCACATTTTGCAGACAAGTAAAGGACATGTTCTACCTCTTGCGGAACGGAAATATGAATGTGGAAAGAACATGGATACAGACCGAAATGTGCTCACGGTTGTGTACATGATATTCTTCCCTAGAAGCATTATTTTTTAGGAAAAATTATGCCGTAATACAGCATCCAATAGAATATGGCACAATGTTTATGAAAATATGGAAGACCAGTAGAGGCCCCCATGCTTCTGTGGATGTCATATAACAATTATGTGCAACTTGCAGACCTTACAAAGCTGTGATAAAGCGTTGTGCATGAGCACTTTTTTGGATCTAAATTACTTCAGTATTTTGGTAGATCCACTAGTGAATTGCTCATGTCATATTTCTGTTGGAAGTTAAAACTTTAAAAGCTAACATAACAATTGGGAAGCACAAAGTTTCATAAAAAAATAAAAGACCACTAAAAGTTCCTTTACTAAGTTTGTTATACTCTTGTAAAAAATCATCAAAGATACAATAGATCTTGAAGTGGGAGAATTTTGTGTAATTTTGCATACTCTGTGGGAACGAGAACCAAGCTCCCTGAATGACAGGTTTGATCTTTGAAATAGTTATTAAAACAGCTATTTGCTATGTAACCTATTATTTTACTTGACAACAAGAATCCTCCTGCTCATGCTTGGGCACATAGCTGAATTTTGAGCGTTTGTAAGTTTGTTTTTGCTGAATAGACCAATAAAAGCTTAATTCAGAATAAAGGGATTTGTTTTCCAGTCTAGGCCTGTGGCAATCTACCTTAGGGTCCCAGCCATTCATTCCGAGCATCATCTGCCGGTGGCAAAAAAAAAGTCTTTGTGAACTCGACCACATAGTGGATGTGCTTTTACAAGCTGCCTTGTTTAAATATCTCTTCCCCCATACTACCTCAAGCTTCCAGTCAGACTGCATTAGAGCCCACACCTCTACAGCCTTTGGAGATTATTCTTAAGTAATAAGACATTCCATTCAGCTCATTGTACTTATTAGCTAACGACTTGGGTGTGCAGTGAGCAATCAGCAAGGCAAAACACCCTCGAAGTGTTGTTTTATGAGCTGTATCTCTTTGTATTGTCTCCTAGGAATTGATGTTTTCTTTAGGCTTGTCTCCCCCCACTTATCAGTGTCAAATATCTTAGAAGAGGTACCTCTGCTACTAGACACATATAAATCTGAATGATGAAATAAGGTAATCATGCTTGTCATTAAAAATACTCTTGTTTTTGGACTGATGTCATAAATTATGTTTGATAAGAAAACTTTTGTATATTTATATATAAAAATATCTATGTAAAATAAACAAAAACATGAATCTATTTTATCACTACTACTGATAGCAGTAATATGATACAAACCCTATGTTCCCATGTCATATTTAGCATATCCAATAAAAATAATTGGATCACATTCCAGGTAACCATAATATATGGTTCTAAACACATCCGATACTATACAATATTTTACAATCTGGCGCCTCCATTTTCAATAATGCAGTAAAATAAGTAGTAGTAGTCAAATATTAGAGATGAGCGAATCTATTCGTAGATTCGTATCGAATCTTGGGATTTTTCAGCTGCAAAGCGAATCCGAATATTAGGTGATTCGCTTCGCTTTTGTACGCATTCGCTACGTAGTGTGTCCTATAAATTATACGCTATTCTACGTATAATTTAGTTACTCTATACGCTGTCGCGTACGAATTCAATTCAGCGATGCAGACTTTTCCCTGGTAGTTACTCTATACGCTGTTGAGTACTAATTTAATTCAGCGATGCAGACTCCTCCCTGGTAGTTCCGCCCCTTTCGCCAGCGCGGGAGGATGACGGAAATTAAGTTGCGCATTCGTGCGCCTTATCCCTTTTTCCCCCTTTTCAGGTTATTTGGGGAGCCCCTTGAAAGAGGGTTTTTTAAGGAACATTTGCTGCTTTTTTTTTACCCATTTGGATTACAATTTTACCTATGTGGATTACAAATTGCGACTGAGTTTGGGACTCTGCTCCAGTTCTATGACAAGCGTCAGAAGAAAAGAGACTTAAACGTGTCCGTGAGCATACTAGGTAGGTGATATTTAAAATTTTTATATTATACCTATAATAATGTTTTTGCACTTTACCATATATATGTCTCGAATATTCGCTCTGTCTCTGAGGAGTGCACGGCGCGGCCTCTCCTCGTACGTGCCTGCGTATTACGTAATCGCTTAGACAATAGTACGCTGAGATTCGTAAGCTATTTGTACGCTCATGCGTACGTCTTCTAAGAAGTTGTGTACATTTTGTAAATGAACGTTCGTTATTAGTGAGCAAATGTTCGCTAATAGCACATAATAACATATATTTTGTACGCAAATACAACAAATCTATTCGTCAAATATACAAATTTTACGAAAAGTTCGGCGAATGTTCGGCGAATAATTTTTTGAATGATTCGCTCATCTCTATCAAATATCATGACCCAAATTTATTAATTAGTTTAGTCACTTGTGATGGCACACACCATAGCATAGCAGACATAGATATCATTTTCTGACTTTAGAACAGTCTAAAATAAACTATATTTATTAAGGACAAACTCCTACATACTCTTGATCTGGGCAATCAGTACATACTCTGATAATATTATACGTGGAGACATACCAACAATACTACACAACCACCGACAACTCAATATAAATATTCTCCACACGCCAATATCAATATAAATACTTTATTAATTGTGCATTGAACAAAAAATGATAAAAAAATATTAAATCAAGTAGCAGGGGGTACTACAGGTTGAGGGACAAAAAAGGGGGAAGTGGCGGGAGTCATCCAACCAGTGCATGGCACACACAAGCTACTGCGTACATAATGAAAAATATGAATTGGTGCTAAAACTGCCAACACTATCCAAACATGTGTACCTGGCCAAAAACATGGCCCGTAAGGTTGGTAGTTAGGTAGCAAACCATACCGGAAAACAATAAAGACATGTGCTAATGTGTACCTGTGCCTGTAAGACGAGTCCCACCGCGTCCACCACCCAACGCCATTTCGCCTCTAAGGCTTCATCTGGGGAATATTAACATCAATCAAAGGTTTTAATCTTCTTATGTTTTCTTTACTCTTTTATTGTTCACAGGCCAAGTTATACATTGCGGTTGTATGATGTTGGAGGTTGGAGGAGCCCTATCTCTTGCAATTTTGGAAGTATCGCTACGAATTATGTTGACCGGACAGGAGACATCATTGACTTACAGTTCCGGCGTTATTAATTGGACTGAATTATATTTAACATTGTCATCTACACATACACACAACAATAATTCACAAACACACAATTATAATTCACAAACTACACACAATCACTATTCTCTCACACCAACACTTTTTTGTCAAATTTTAGCTGTCAGTCATTCACGTTATCTATCACATTTTTTGTACTTAATGTGCAGGCTTTTATGAATTGTGTGTGCTCAAATATTTATTTTTCACCAGCATTGTGCACTCGTTGGAATATAATGTTACGCATATCACGGTCTCAAATTAATTGGTTTATAATCATGTTATTTTTTGCAGCTGTTTAAAGATTGGCGTATTCACATTCGCAATTGATGAACATGATGAAATATTTTTATTTCACTTATTTATAATCATGTAGGTTTTATGTCACTGGGTATGTTACCAGATTTTATTTGTATGATAATGTGCAATATGTGTCCTTTTTTAAAATGCTATAACTAAGCGATTCACGCTGGAACGCAATATCTGATGTAAGGTACTATTGATCGACTTTGAGCGTTCCACGCTGGAGCGCACATCCATGTTGAAAGGTCAGGTGACCGCTGTGGTACAGCGATGCGCCTCACACCTCATTCTGAATCGTGCACGATTCCCCATCCGGTCTGCAGCGTGCGCATCAAGCCTCCAGTTGGGAGTTGGCGCGCGCTGTGCACCGAATGAAATATGGCCCCTGCAACTTCATGTTCACGTGATTTAAGGTACCAGCTGTGTCTGTGATTATGTTAATATATGAGCTATAAAAGGAGGTCTTTTGTTTGATGTTAATATTCCCCAGATGAAGCCTTAGAGGCGAAACGGCGTTGGGTGGTGGACGCGGCGGGACTCGTCTTACAGGCACAGGTGCACATTCGCACATGTCTTTATTGTTTTCCGGTATGGTTTGCTACCTAACTACCAACCTTACGGGCCATGTTTTTGGCCAGGTACACATGTTTGGATAGTGTTGGCAGTTTTAGCACCAATTCATATTTTTCATTATGTACGCAGTAGCTTGTGTGTGCCATGCACTGGTTGGATGACTCCCGCCACGTCCCCCTTTTTTGTCCCTCAACCTGTAGTACCCCCTGCCACTTGATTTAATATGTTTTTATCATTTTTTTGTTCAATGCACAATTAATAAAGTATTTATATTGATATTGGCGTGTGGAGAATATTTATATTAAGTTGTCGGTGGTTGTATATTTATTAAGGGACAAGTACCTTTTTAATGCATTTATCCTTATTAGACCAGCATATGAAAGTCCAGTGCTAATAAATGTGGACCTATGACTATTCTTCTTGTATGTTGGTATGAACATTCCTAGATACTGTATCAGGACCTGTGTTGTATTGGCAGTGGGTACAGTGTATCGCTATACACATTTTCACCCCTACCACACATTTCTATATGTACTGTATAATTTGAAGGATAGCTCTCTATATACATCTATTTTTCGCTTTTGCCATGGAGAAAGCTAATTACGTAGAGATATTTGGTCCTGATCTATCTAACCGCATACATATTCAGTATCTGGTACCCATTACTAATAATGGCAATACAACCATTAACAATAGTCACAGAGGGACACAGAGAGTCACACAGGTTTGTAGTGTAACAGTTTCCTGTTCTTATGTATTCCATGTTTCTTCAGCTTTATCAGTCTCAGTGAGAGACTTTTTGGAGTGACTTAGTTTTATTATTGCACATATTAAAGAAGGACATCTTAGCACCAAGGAAGGAGAAAGGCATTTTGGACAAATATAGGGACTCCAAAAGAGGGTATATTGGGTGGCACAGATAACCAGGATTCATTATCAGGTGTGAATAGTGCTAGATTTTCCAATGGACATGATAGTCCAGATGACCCTACTGAAAAGAGCTCTAGCTCTTCTGGGTCACACTAGTGTCCAATGTGCATATACAAGTAATGTGGCTAATATTATAATCACTGACAACACTAAATTTGAGAGAAATCAGAGCAGAAAATATTGTCACTCATGTTTCATTTCGTAAAAAGTGTTACATTCTATGTACAGAGCTGTCAAGAGAATTTGTCACGTCCTCACAGGGCTGCAAATGGCAGCATGCCAGTCTCATCTTTACTGACTAGTGCTTTTTTCTTTTTCTTCTAGCCTCCCCCAATCACCTGCAATCAGCGACTTTAATTTAGCACCTGATACTAGGGTATTGCCAGGTAGGTTGTTCCCAGTTTTCGGTGTCAAAGTCTGAAGTACACTCTGACACTGGGAAGGGGAGGCAAAATAATTAGAAAACAAAAAGCTGTAGAGTTAGTGCACTTCTTAAGTTCTGTGAAGACGTGACAGGTGCTCTTTAAGAATCTAGATTTCTGCAGCCTACTGCTGCCACAAGGGGGAGCCAACTGAAGATCAGGATAATTGGGGTACATGTATTAATCAATTCACAATCAACGAATATGAGGCTACTGTTAGGGTTACTTTCATGAGTCTGGAATATTTTTTGTAAAAGTATTTTTCCTATTTGTCATATTAACCCTTTGGATCTTGGAGTATAATATAATGCTGACAGATCAGCTTTAAATGATTGTTGGTATACAACCACAGCAGTGTTTTTATCCTTTTTTAAATTTCTTCTATTATTTTACATTCTGGCCCTCGTAAATATAGCTAGTGTTAATACTTTGACCATGTACTGTATATTCAGTTAAATATGAAAAGTTCTATACATGCACTAAATATATCATTCCTCTTGTGGCTTGTTGCAAATTGTGGTGAAACCTCCAGCCAAGTTCTGCATTTGCCTTCCCCATAGTGTACTTTAGCATGCTGGGTTCCAATACTGGCTGTGCACAGTTTATACACAATTGATAAGCAACAGACATTATATTACTAAGTCCTCACACACAATACGGTCTTAGGTCTCTGTACAACCTTCAAATTCTTCACAGCACTCATCACAGGTCTATTGTACTGTACTCACATCATCATCATGTGAGTACAGAACATTAGATTCTCAATCTGAGGGTATCGTAAACCACTATGATGCAGGCATTTCGGGAGGGTCAGGGAGATGTGGCCGACACACAGACCATGTTTCCCAGACCAATTACGGTTGAATGAATCTGGTCTTAAGGGGTCCCCTTACACATTAGTGCACTGTCAGCTGAACCCACTAAGAATGGTGAATTCGGTTGACAGTGTGTATACAGTGTATATGGAGGAGCTCCTGACTTTACCTCTAGTATTATGTTGTGGAAGAGAAGGATCAGGCAAGGTGAATGTTTTCATCAGATCCTTTTGTTCTCAGGTGTCTGGCTTCAGCTTTCTCCCCCATACACTTTTGGCTGAGTCCAGAGGGAGTTGGGAGAGATAGCTGGTAGATGGTTTGGCCAACAGCTATTGAATATGTATGGCTGACTGCAAAATCTGTAACTGGGCTGCCTCCATACCTGTACGTATCTATGTACTGTGTAAAATCCTGGTGCCTTCTAATGAGGCAGAGTGGTCCACTTGTGATTTCATAAAAGCCACGCACAGGTTTCTTCTGTCAAATGTCACATTGTGTCCCATAGTCCATTAGAAAATAGTCTCTGAGGGAATATAGCTTTTATTCTTTTAGAGGAGAGCTATTTGCCTATTTATAAAATGTTGCGGCATAGAGAGAACATTCGGTGGCACATGACATATCTCTGTGCGTGCATGAGAAAATCCATCCCAGACCCACTTATAGAAATACATTATATAATTGTTTAAATAGCAATTCCATAATGCATTGCTATTATTTCAATGCTCTATTGTAATAAGCTCTAGAGAATTTCACATTCCCAGAGGTTGTGCTGCAGACCATTACTCAATAGACTCCGACTATAGAACATCATAAAAGAGAAAAAAATCAGAAATTTTATGCAGTTGCACAGATTATTGTATGACTGCTCTGCTTCCTTTATATAGAGCCACTATTTCAGCACTTTTAATACAATCTTTAAAGCTACTTTGCAAATGGAGATTATTTTTTTTACACAGAATCAGTCTTTCAACTTGCATTTTGTTCTGTTTTATTATGTTTGTAGATCTGTTGCCAAGAATGAAGTAGAATGAAACTCCACATGTAACATAACTTCACGATTTGATGGACAGCCTCGCAACACGAGATTAAAGGCCGTTTTTAACTTGATTTTGACAGCAAATACTGCATGTCATTTTTTTCAATGTATTTTATATTAAAAAAATTACAGTAGGGTATATCGTGTCTTCAGATTTTTTTTGTGAAAAAATATATCTTAAAATTGTTTCTATTGTTAGAATTTGTCACTGTGCTGTAGCTTTCTATAAAAGCCATTGTATTCAGTCTGTTTAGTTAGGCAGATGTTAATTATACTCTTATTACTGGAACCCTCCAGGAGCTACAGAAAGCATTTCTGGTAATAACGTTACATTAGGGAAGTACTATTCTAACAACTTCCTAATATGGTCTTTAAATTGGCACAGGATTGATTTAAGATTAAGATAAGTAACAATGTCATATCATTGCATGTAAAAAAAACAAAAGTAAATTATTTAACGGACAAATCTAGTTACAAACTACAATTACTTACAACTACGTTATGTCCTTATAGCTACCTTGGCTAAAATGTGAGCTAAATGATAATTTATTAAAAACATCAACATAATAATAATAATAATAATAATAATACATATAATAACACTGCATGTAATATACACATATTAATTAATCAAACTGGAATATTATAAACAAAGGATTTGCCAGGGTTTGCACACATTAAGCTTGCGGCATTCAGCACAAACACTTTGCAGACTTTATCACAGATATCATACATATAACTGCAACCTCCAAGACCTGCTGTGAAGGACATTTTACTACTAGTGTATATAAAATTGTGATTGCTTCATGTATACAAGTAGATTAGTTTTACCTTTTCTCAAATCCAGACAATCTTTTTAAGGGAATGAATCATAGCTGACATGCACGCATATTAGAAATATGTGTATATTTTTGCTTTTGTCAGTCACAAGGGCGCAGTCCCTCCAAACTCAGTGTAGTAAGGTTGCATCAGTTGTTTAAAATGTTATCCGTATAAAAACATATAGAATAACACAAAAAAATGCAGTAGTGCAAGTGTGCCTTATAGCAGTTTTAACAAATTATGCCATTTTAGCTATAAGAAAGACACTAAATAGGAGAAACTAAATAATTTCAGTTCTGTTACCTTTTACTGGCTAAAAATGGCTGAAATCAAATAAATTATCTATCTATCTATCTATCTATCTATCTATCTATCTATCTATCTATTCATCCTTTCATCTGTCTTTCTATCATCTGTATTTTTATGGCTATTCATCTAATATATATATATATATATATATATATATATATATATATATATATATTATAATTTATTACACACCTCTAAATATCAGGGTCTCAATTTAATACTTTATTACAATGCAGAACAATCCCTGCTTATTAAGTATTACAATACAAGATGAGGTTTGCTCAGCAAAACCTGTTACAGTTTGGCCCATGCAAGGATGCAACTCATATTTTTATATGTTTCTCCCTGAAAATATTTTGTAGACGTTGATTAAATTCTGATTTTGTTCTTCTAACATAAAATCATAATTGCAAACATGTATTCTGGAACTCATCAAGCGATATTGGCCAACATATAAGAACTGACATCACTCATATTTTTTGCAGATGCTGCCTGAGATTTGCCAATATTTTGATTTTACTGATGCTATACCATAAGTTTAGTTCTGGGGGATCTCAATAGTTAGTAAACGAATGCATATTTCAGGAATTCATATAAAAGTGTGAATAATAATGGTTTGCACAGTATATTTAATGGATAGAGGACTTTGCCAAAATAGATATTAAACTGTGTATTTCTAAACATTCTTGCAGTAATTCTTTTTGCATTTCAAATTAATTCTATTTACAAAGATACCTAAGACATTCAGTAATAGGAGATGTATGTGTTGATTAAAGGGAACCTGTCATCTCCGAAATCCAATCCAAATCCGAATATGTAATTTTTATCTTCATACTCACTTCCATTCTGACACTGTGCTCCCACAAAGCAGCAGTAAAATACATTGACAGGCCTCTTCTTTGAGTCCTCTCCATTATGTGAGTGAGCACCGGAGTCCAGTAAGTGCATTTTACTGCAGGTTTGTGGGCGCACAGAGTCAGAATGGAAGTGAGTATGAAGATAAAACTTACATATTCGGATTCAGCATCATTTACACTATACATCTCTTACTCTAGCTCAGGGAGTGTTTCAGAGATGACAGGTTCCCTTTAACTTTTTAAGATGATTCGATTGTTACAAACATTATTGATATTTATCATTAAATCTGTGCTTATTTCATGTAATATTCTAACAGGGAAAATTGTGTGCAAGCTTTTTATGCTTCCATGAATATATGTATTATGAAAAATGTTAATTTAAATATGGATGTACTAAATATTCATTATCTATCTATGTATCTACCTACTATCTATCTATCATCTATCTATCTCATATTTTCTTATACATATGTACTAAAAGTTATACTAAGAATAGTCCTGCAAATAGCTTTACAGAAATGCAGGTGATTTGTGTGTTATAAAGAACTATAGCTTTCTTCTGCCACCTGTTGGTGGTAGATTAAAGCATTAACATTAAAAGAAAAAAATCTATATTTCACATTGTAGTAAAATTATTATTATATGTTTATTAAATAAATAACTAATGTAGTAATATTACTGTATTGCTGTTAGATGGTAGATAGATAGATAGATAGATAGATAGATAGATAGATAGATAGATAGATAGATATAGCTAATAGAAAGATAAATGGACAGTAAATATATAGATAGTAGGTAGATTGCTAGATAGACAATAGATGGATAGATAGATAGATAGATAGATAGATAGATAGATAATATAAAGAGAGACAGTAAATAGATAGATAGATAGATAGATAGATAGATAGATAGATAGATAGATAGACACATAGATAAATAGATATTAGATCCTAACAGTATAGGTAGAAAGGTAGATAAATAAAATAGCAAAAGATGAGGCAGCACTCCCAACATTGGTATTAGTGATGAATCTTTATTCCCATGCTCGGGAATAAAGATTCATCACTAATACCAACGTTGGGAGTGCTGCCTCATCTTTTGCTATTTTATTGAAGAATAAGCTTTTGCCCAAAGCTTTGGAGGAATTGCACCTACACTCATAGGACTGTGCTGCTACTTTATTTTTGCTTTTAAGGTAGATAGATAGATAGATAGATAGATAGATAGATATCAGATAGATAGATAGATAGATAGATAGCTTATGTACAGTATACTTTCTTGTTTTTCTTTTGGTTAAAGGGGTTCTTTGCATTTCCTATATTGATGACTTATCCTCAGGATAGGTTATCAATATCAGATCAGCTGGGCGGAAACTTTCAGCACCCTTACTGATCCGCTGTAAGAAGAGACTGCAGTGCTCGTGGAGTGCAATTACAGGTTCTTCACTTGAATGGGACTGACTACAACTGCTATGACGTACTCAAGTAAATGGGACGGATATGATTACACAGCTCACCGCTGAAATGTTGACGATTTATTGGAACCACCTACACATAATTACAGTATAGTTACTTCAAGTTTGACTTCAAGGTTTCAGATTGAGGCTATTATTTAAATTAGGTATATGAAGAAATTTCTATACGAAAAAAAATATTCTGAAAATCCAAATTATTCACAGAGCACTAAGCCATAAGACAACTGATTTCTGAAGAACCTCTTTTCAGCTTGTGCTGTGTAGACTGGGGGCAGAGACAACAGTCATCTTATTATCATCACAAGCAGAGATACTGTAAATGGTATCACTTCTCTCATAAAGCTGAAGAGAGATTACAATTGGTATTGTTACAGTATTATTAACCCCTTGGTGCCAATGGACGTACCGGTACGTCCAGGGCGCAAGGTAGTTTGCGCTACAGGGCGTACCGGTACGCCCTGCATGTAAATACCCGCTGCGCAGTGCAGCGGGGTTTACATGCTGTGATGGCGGCTGTTAGCCACAGCCAGCCATCCATAGTAAAGGCCTGGGGGGGAGCCGTGCCTCCCCCATAATGGCGATCGCTGTGAATGGCTGGTCTATTCAGACCAGCCATTCACAGCAGGCACGGGGTACTCGGCGGGGATCGCGCTATTCTGGCGAATCCCCGCCGAGTGTCAGAGGTCAGGGTGTCCCCCCCGCCCCCCGCGATCGGCTGTGATTGGTCAGTGACTGGTCACTGACCAATCACCGGCCAAAACATGTGCGGATGGCTGCGGCGAGAGTGCCGCCCGCAATAATTTTTCAGGATGGCCGAGCGTTTTCAAGCAGAGTATCAGCATACACCGATGTCAGCAGTTTAACCCCTTCCATGCCGCGGTCCGTAGGGGCCGCTGTATGGAAGGGGTTAACAGGGAGGGAGCTCCCTCCCTCTCCCATCGGGCGCTGCGGTGCGCTGGCAGTGCCGATGGTGTGGCCAGATGAGAGGGAGGAAGCTCCCTCTCCCTTCCATTGGGACGCTGCTCTGCTGTGGCAGCGTCCCGATGGTTACCATGGCAACCTGACACTTTCAGAAGCGTCTGGGTTGCCATGGTGTAAGCTAAGCCTCATCAGGCTCCTGCTAAAGGCAGGAGCCTGACAAGGCTTAGCATGTGTGAAAATACACTGCAGTACACTATACAGTGTACTGTAGTGTAGTGTATTATAGAACAATCAGACCCACTGGATCTTCAAGAACCAAGTGGGTCTGAGTCTAAAAAAAAGTGTAAAAAAATTTAAAAAAAGGAAAAAAAAAGTTAAAAAAAAATCATATTTTTCCCCCAAATTTGAAATTGTTAAAAAAAGAAAAAAATACCCCAAGCATGTTAGGTATCGCCACGTTCGTAACAACCCACTCTACAAAAATATCACATGTCCCGACCCCTCCGGTGAACACCGTAAAAAAATAAAAATAAAAACTGTGTCAAAAAAGCCATTTTTGTCACTTTACATCACAAAAAATGTAATACCAAGCGATCAAAAAGGCATATGCCCCCCAAAATAGTACCAATCTAACCGTCACCTCTTCCCGCAAAAAATGAGCCCCTACCTGAGACAATTGCCCAAAAAGTAAAAAAACTACAGCTCTCAGACAATGGAGAGACTAAAACATGATTTTTTTTGTTTCAAAAATTATATTATTGTGTAAAACTTAAATAAATTAAAAAAACTATACATGTTAGGTATCGCCACGTCTGTTACAACCTGCTCTACAAAAATATCACATGACCTAACCCCTAAGGTAAACACAGTAAAAAAAATAAAATAAAAACTGTGTCAAAAAAGCCATTTTTTGTCACTTTACATCACAAAAAATGTAATACCAAGCGATCAAAAAGGCATATGCCCCCCAAAATAGTACCAATCTAACCGTCACCTCTTCCCACAAAAAATGAGCCCCTACCTGAGACAATCGCCCAAAAGATAAAAAAAACTACAGCTCTCAGACAATGGAGAGACTAAAACATGATTTTCTTTGTTTCAAAAATTATATTATTGTGTAAAACTTAAATTAAAAAAAACTATACATGTTAGGTATCGCCACGTCCGTAACAACCTGCTCTACAAAAATATCACATGACCTAACCTGTTAGATGAACACTGTACAAAATAAAAAATAAAAACTGTGCCAGAACATCCATTTTTGGTTACTTTGCCTAACAAAAAGTGTCATATAAAGCGATCAAAAATCATATGTACCCCAAAATAGTATCAATAACACTGTCACCTTATCCCGTAGTTTCCAAAATATGGGCACTTTTTGGTTGTTTCTACTGTAGGGAGCTTTAGGGAGGCCTCAAATGGGACATGGTGTCTAAAAACCAGTCCAGCAAAATTTGCCCTCCAAAAACCATCTGGCGCACCTTTTCTTCTGCGCCCTGCCGTGTGGCCATACAGTAGTTTACTACCACATGTGGGGTGTTTCTGTAAATCGCAGAATCAGGGTAATAGTTTTTGAGTTTTGTTTGGCTATTAACCCTTGCTGTGTTACAGGAAAAAATGGATTAAAATGGAAAACGTGCCAAAAAAAGTGAAATTTAGAAATGTCATCTCCATTTTCCTTTAAATCTTGTGGAATACATAAAGGGTTAACAAAGTTTGTAAAATCAGTTTTGAAAACCTTGAAGGGTGTGGTTTCTAAAATTGGGTAATTTATGGTGGTTTCTATTATGTTAGCCCCACAAACTGACTTCAGAACTGAACTGGTCCTTAAAAAAATGGTTTTGGAAAATTTCTTAAAAATTTTAAGAATTGCTTCTAAAATTCTAAGCCTTCTAACGTCCCCAAAAAATAAAATTACATCAACAAAATGATGGCAACATAAAGTAGACATATGGGAAATGTAAAGTAATAACTATTTTGTGAGAAATCACTATCTGCCTTAAAAGCAGAGAAATTCAAAGTTTGAAAATTACAAATTTTTCAAAATTTTCTGTAAATTTAGGATTTTTTTTAAAATAAAGGTGATTTATATTGACTCAAATTTACCACTGTCATGAAGTACAATGTGTCACGAGAAAACAATCTCAGAACGGCTTGGATAAGTAAAAGTGTTTCAAAGCTATTACCACATAAAGTGACACATGTCAGAATTCCAAAATTTGGCCCAGACATTAAGACCAAAATGGGCTCTGTCCTTAAGGGGTTAACAGATGATGGAGACAGACGCTTCTACCTCTCTGTGTCACAGACCATGCCCACAACACTTTTCCATAAGGGTCCTTGAGTTATTTTATGTTTTCTATCCAGGTGTCTGCTGTAAAATAAATATCTGCAGCTGATGTTCGCAACCAGAGTAGCGCCTCAGTCATCATGGCTGCCCCCCTGAACAGTTCAAGATGAGGCCATTTTGATGGCCAGGCATAATTCTGGATTTTTTTCAAATTAAATGCAGTTTTCTCAATCTCTAACAATTTTTTCATTAGGTTATTCAAATCATTTTTGCATCTTTCATGATACATAAAGGCTTTATTTTATGGCATTTTTATATTATTACTTTTTATTTTATTTGTGTCTTCCTTTCTGTTAGTTATTTTATATAAGGAATATATAGTTTGGGTCAGCAGACTACAGGTGTAATTTATGTTAGTGCTAGCATTTTCTTCTTAGTGTTCAGTTACCTATATATTGTGTAGTTATTTATATATGTTCATTTATTTTATATACATTGTGCCCACCATAGTAACAGGACAACTTTGGGAGATATTTTAGTGTTACTGGGGGTGACATATTAGCCCCTAGTGCTAATATGAATATAGCCACCCAACATGCACTGTAGAGACAAACTTTGTCCTCCGGAACCCAGAAACTCCTATAGCTACCTACCATCGCCAGGACTGCTGCAGTAAGTGATTTTGCAGTTTCCTGATCTCTCATTAAGCACCATGTATACAGCAGTCAGAAAGACAGTGCTGTAACATACAGTTGCAGACTCTGCAGAGATGTTGAGAGATGTCTCTGCAGAATCATATGTTAACCAGTTGGAAGTTTTAAGATATTCGTCATTCCACAACATCAGCACCCTTTTGCCTGCTGAACAGATACTTACTTTGCGTGATTACAGGGCCAGACGAGAGGATGCTGATGCTTCGTCCTGTCAGTCACTGGAAGGGCTAATAGTCAGCACTGTGGAGCTGAGGTGCACCAAGAAGTTAGGGCCTACCTCTTAGTGCACTGAATAACTAATTTGCATAAACAGTGAAAGAGATCCATTAGGGTGAATGGCATTCTGACACTCTTGAGCGCAGCTTAGCAGGAAGCTTACTCTGGCAGGCCTAGATCTCTGTTAGGGTAAATAGGACAAAGGATAAAAAATCCCAGGTTCTAGCCCCCTCAGGTGGCTAAAAGTTGTAAAAAAAAAAAAACTAAATATATTAAAAGTTTAAATCACCTCCCTTTTCCAATTTTACATATAAAATTATATAACAAATCAAAAAATTAGGGATGAGCGAACTTTTGAAAAGTTCGGTTCGGCGAACTTTCGTGAAGTTCGGATTCGTACGACCCGAACCAAAAATGAACCTTGCTATAACGGCTGAATAATTGCAGCTACAATAGTGGGAGTCTGATAGGGTATAGTTTCGTTTAGTTGCAGTTGCTATTACAATGAAAAAAGTTGAAAAAATCAAAGTGCAAAAATAGTCGTCGACAGCCAGGTCGACAACATTTGACAGCATTGAATATGTCCGCTGGAGCAGTCCATGTCATGCCAGAGCACCAAAAACACACGGTAGATCGTGGAACCAGCCCAAGAATAGGCTGCGTTGAAGTCGATGCGGTCTCAGTGACATCACAGGTCAGAAGACAGACAGGCGTACCATTTAATTAGACCTTGTGCACCCCAGAACAGGTATACATTAGCCAAGGTGTAAGTGATTACACGGGACATAGGACACAAAGTGCAAGTTGGCAACACCGGCAGCTTTGCTTTGGACCCAGTAGGGTGGAAAACAGACATTTGACAGTGGAACCAGCAGCAGTAATAGTACTGTATTGGACCCAGTATGGTTGAGAACAGACAATTGACAGAGGAGGAGGAGGCAGCAGCACTTGATTTCACCCAGGCCAGTACGGTTGAGAACAGACAATTGACGGAGGAGGAGGCGGCAGCACTTGATTGCACCCAGGCAAGTATGGTTGAGAACAGACAATTGACGGAGGAGGAGGAGGAAGCAGCACTTGATAGCACCCAGGCCAGTATGGTTGAGAACAGACAATTGACGGAGGAGTAGGCGGCAGCACTTGATAGCACCCAGGCCAGTATGGTTGAGAACAGACAATTGACGGAGGAGGAGGTGGAAGCACTTGATAGCACCCAGGCCAGTATGGTTGAGAACAGACAATTGATGGAGGAGGAGGAGGCAGCACTTTATAGCACCCAGGCCAGTATGGTTGAGAACAGACAATTGACGGAGGAGTAGGCAGCAGAACTTGATAGCACCCAGGCCAGTATGGTTGAGAACAGACAATTGACGGAGGAGGCAGCAGCACTTGATAGCACCCAGGCCAGTATGGTTGAGAACAGACAATTGACGGAGGAGTAGGCGGCAGCACTTGATAGCACCCAGGCCAGTATGGTTGAGAACAGACAATTGACGGAGGAGGAGGAGGCAGCACTTGATAGCACCCAGGCCAGTATGGTTGAGAACAGACAATTGACAGAGGAGGAGGAGGAGGCAGCACTTGATAGCACCCTGGCCAGTATGATTGAGAAGAGACAAGTTAAGTAGGCAGCTTCAGCAGCTTTTGATTGCACCCAGTATGTTTCCAAATAGACAATTGATGGTGGGGGCATTAGTAGGAGCAGTATTCTTTTGGACCCAGAAGGGCCTAGTACAGAGAACTGAAGTTGGAAGCTAAGAATATGCACGATTGTAAAAATCATTTTTTATACATGACAAAATGTTGATGTAGCGTTCAGCACAGGACAGTCAACATTAAAAAACCCTCTAACATTACAGCTAGTCTAGTAGGATACGGATACGGTTAAAGAGACAGACAACCTCACCCACAGAATCCATGAGGTGAAGAAAGGACATTTAAAAAGGCACAGATTCAAGAAGGCTTTACGCCAGTTCCATTATCCAAAAATACGTGTCCAATTTTCATGAAATGGACACCTCACTGGCACTCGCTTTACAAATTGACGCAACTACTCTGGTGTCAAACCTGTTGAATCTGGGCCTATGGCTGTTGGCGAGACATATATATATATATATCTTTGTTACACCAGTTTGATGTCCTAACCGAGTGCAGCACCCAACCAAATGGATGTATGCTTTTGTGTTTTTTTTGTGCTGTCACTAGCTGGCTTAAAGGGAACCTGTCATCTCGGAACCCCCCCTGAACTAGAGTAAGCGTTGTATAGTTTAAGTGATGCTGAATCTGAATATGTAAGTTTTATCTTCATACTCACTTCCATTCTGACGCTGTGCTCCCACAAACCTGCAGTGAAATCCACGGATTTCACCTTTCACAAAAGGTGAAATCCCCACTTTGTGAAGCATAGTCATGGGGATTATTTTAGGGATGGTACTGTTCTTGGGGTATGGGTTGGATGGTGCACCGGTGTGAGGCATTAAGCTGGTGTGGAGATGTTAAATGGCCAACACACCATGGGCATTAAATTTGGAGATGGGATTCTGTTTATTCAAATGTATCCGAATTAAGTAGGGAATTTTTAAGGTGATTTTGTTTAATTTGGGGTCTAAGGGGGAACATTACTTAATAAGTTAAATTATGGATTTTTACGTTGGGCACATATTTAGGATATTAAGGTCAGTTTCTTGGACACACGGAATGCCATGCAAGACGGGTGACTGATGACTTAGTCATTCACATCAGGCAGGGTGGTGGTATAATCCGATGTAATCTAGGCACGATTCATCTTTAGAAAAGTCAGCATCTCAACACTGTGGCAAGAGAGCCTCATTCTTTGCGGTGTTACGATGTTACCCGCCACACTGAACACCCTCTCTGACGCAACACTACTGGCTGGGCAGGACAGCAGAGCCAAAGAAAACTCTGCCAGTTGAGGCCAAATGTCCAGTTTCTCTGCCCAGTACTGCACGGGGTCGGTGACACTTTGAGGCAGGGTACAATCCAGGTAGGCAGTGATCTGGTGGGTGAGCTCATGCTGGTCCACGCCATGAGTCTGGTGTTGTGTCCCCTCTTCAGCAGCTAGCTGCATGAAATCGCTCATCAGCGATTGGAGGCTGTAGCAACTTCTCACGCCTCCACTAGTGGTGGTGGTAGTGGAGCGCGCTGGTTCCCCCCAAGAGGATGTTGTCTGGGAACCTGGCTGGTCTCGCTGTTAAGTTGATACCAACTGACTGGTGAGTAGGTCCCGGTAGTACACCAGTTTTGCCTCCCTCTCTGATGGCGGAAAAAATTCAGCCATTTTGCGGCGGAAGCGAGGGTCCACCAGGGTGGCCAGCCAGTATTGGTCCCTCTGGCGGATGTCCACAATCCGGCTGTCATTCCTGAGACACTCCCGCAGGCACCTTCCCATCTGCACCAAGGACAATGAGCGCCTCTGCTCTCCACTGTCCTCTGTATAGTTCCAGGGTCTGCTGGGGTCTTCCTCCGCTTCCTCCGCTTCCTCCGCTTCCTCTACCACCTCATCCTCTATCTCCTCCTGTGATTGAGAGGCAGAGAAGCCAGGTGGTGGTGTGTGGAATGGCTGGGCGTAGACATCTTCCTCCATCTGCACTTCTTTAATCTCTGGGCTCAAGGTGATGTTCAGCCTTGGAGTGGTGGCCTGGGAATCCTTGCTGATGATGGTTTTCAGCGCACTTTCCAGAACATGGACGAGTGGGATGATGTCGTTGATCCCATAGTCATTCCTGCTCACAAACAAAGTCGCGTCCTCAAAAGGGATCAACAATTGGCAGACTTCACGCATCATCTGCCAGTGTGTGACTTGGAAGTCGCAGTGTGGCATGAAGCTGATTGATTGCCCCATGAGGTAGTCTGTAACGGCTGACCTTTGCTCATACAGGCGGTCCAGCATATGGAGGGCAGAATTCCAGCGTGTTGGCACGTCGCAGATTAGCCGATGTTGGGGCAGACTGCGCTGTCTCTGGATCCTGAGCAGGGTGTTCCTTGCAGTGTAGAGTGGCTGAAGTGTTTGCACACTCTGCGTGACATCCTCATAAGGTCTTGTAGTGCAGGAAATGATCTAAGAAACCTGTGCACTATGAGGTTTATCACATGTGCCATACAAGGTGTATGACTCAGCCCTCCCTGCTGCACTGCAGAGACAATGTTCCTCCCACTGTCTACTACCACACTTCCCACCGTTAGTTGACGTGGGGTCAGCCATTGATCTATCTCCTCCCTGATGGTCCGGAGGAGCTCCTGCCCACTGTGTCTCCTTTCACCCAGGCTCACCAAATGGAGGACAGCCTGAGAGTGCCGGGCCTGACATCGGTGGTAAGACACCGGCGCAGGTTGGACTGCAGTCAAGGGGCGGATGGTTGCAAGGTGGTAGAGGCAGAACTTGTGCTTCCCGCTGCTGGCCCCCTAAAGCACCGTGGAGGTGACAGTGGCAAGAATGGGCCAACTTCCTGATGGTCTTCTGGGAGGATGTTGACCCAATGGGCCTGCTATCACTCAGCTAAAACAACAAAAAACTAATTTTTTTTCTATATTTTTTTGTATTTTTGTTTTTTTGGGAACGTGACGTGCAGAAACTATCGTAGAGCTAACTGACACCCTACTGACGGTAGCTATTTAGACTGCGACCCAGACAAATGTCGCACAGAGATTTTTGGGATGAAGCCATACACGTGACAGGCAGCAAATGACT